>PVKC010038584.1:0-12726 GCA_004027635.1 Crocidura indochinensis
CTTTTTTTTTTTTTTTTTTTGCTTTTTGACAGGATGAGTCAAAGTACTTAACTTCAATCACAATCTCATTTACAACAACCCCCCCAAATAAAAAGCATGACAGTGAACACTAATATGATGGTAATTTCATATTGTTTCTGCTTATGAATTTTTCTTTCCCTTATTAATCATCCAATAAAGTACTGACACTGCAGAATCCTGACGTGGTTCAACAAACCAGAGACTAAGGACAGGAGCACCCTCCAGGAAGGAGCTCCCGGCAAACTGGGGAAGCGCAAAGCTTTTATTAACACCAGAGGCCCATTAGAAGGCTCTCTGTTCACCTTCAGTGGAGCAATAAATGAAGAGAGCTTCACCGGAGAGGACTCCTACTGTCTTTGTGCAGGGAATGCACAGCCAAGCTGTGGTCATGTTGTAACGCTTGTAAGAAACAGATGTTCCTTCCCTGACAAATCTCCTTTCTTGATTTATTATTCATTTGCTCAAATCACAATGGAAAGTCTTTGGCCCATTAATTAAATTCCAAGCAAAATAAAATTTGCAGCAGAACTCATTACTGGTAAATGACTTTGACACTTCATCAGATTTGAAGGTAAAATAGGCGACTTTCGGAAGTTAAAGGTGGCAGAGCCTAGGCCTTTTCTGCAACCACTGCAAGATGAGAAAGATTGTGATGAAATTTTTATGTTAAGTGTGGATCCTGCAAAGTTCAATTTTCTCCACCCTTCTTCTTATAGCTCACCCACACACCACCTACCCCAGGGCCCCCATCACGGTCAACTTTTCCATTTCTTTTAATGGAAGGATTAAAGGAGACATTTGGATTTCAAACTTATTTATGGATGAGGATATCATACCTTGCTCCAAACACTAATACAGAAGGGTCTGCTTATAGAGGAAAAAATAGGTATGTTAGGGATGTTATTTGTATACTTGATGTATTACCTTTTGAAAAGAGGTCAAGAATAAATCTAACAGCTATGCATTGCAGTGTGATAACAAAATCAGACAGGAATTAAAAACTGAGCAGAGGGCATTTTAATATTCAGATCCAAGTATTCAAAAATATTAGCTATATTGAAGAAAAAATTTTATAAATACAAGCCACTCACTACTAATGCCAAATCACAAATAAGGAGAAGAGGCAGAAGAGAAATGTTTCCTGGAGGACAAAACTCATGATTTTCTTTAGAATAAGACTCCAAATGGAGATTTTAAAATGTCAAGGATCTGACCAATTATACAACAAAGTTTGCCTATATTGAAGGAGAAGTTATGGGGAACGGAGAGATAGCACAATGGGTAGATTACTTGCCTTACATGTGGCAGACTCTGGTTTGATCTCATATGGTCCCAAATACTGCCAGGAATAATTAATGAATGTATAGCCACAAGGAACTTCTGAGCATTGCTGGATGTCTCCCCAAATCAAAAACAAACAGAAAAGAAAGTGGTATTTTATCTATTTGTAAGCTTAGTTTTTGGTGTTAATCTTCCTAATGAAATCTATGCCATTGTCATTATGTACTATGATGTTTTGCTTCTGCAATTGGTGACCTACTCAGGACCTGTCCTTTACAGAATATGATGTGTCTTGAATCTGGGTCATTGGAAGAAAAGTCTAATAATACTATATCAGAAATGCCTTCATTGAGAAATAAACAATGAAAAAGTTTGACAATCTGAATTCATGTGTCCAGTTTTGAAATAAGGAGGATGAATTCATCACATGTCTCTACTAGTAAGAAAACAGTATTGATACTTATCCTGGAACCAATAAAAAGGTTCCTAGTCTAGGCCTTGTCCTATGATATGTACAACAACCAAGATCTCTAATTAGAGAGGTCTGACTGAAACAACTGTAACTGAGCAGACTTTCTGGAAACATAATGAAAGACTCTATCCTAGGCATCATCCTAGGATTGGGGTAAAAACCAAGACCACCAATTACAGAAGACTGATTAAAACAACAGTGATGGATCACAACTCCAAGAACCACAAAGAAAGACTTCATCCTAGGCTTCATCCTTTGATCTGTGCAAATATCAAGATCTCTAGCTACAGAGGCAGGATTTCATCACCCACAACAGAATGGAAAGTTTTAGGACACCACAGAAGGGCCTAGGGGATAGTAAAAGAGCATGCATGGAGCCTTAGTTATTCCCATGATAGTATACTTCAAGGGCGGAGAAGCCCTGTATCTCTTAAGCCAAGGGAATGCCCTTTCTAATCTCCCCGATATTTACTGTGCCTATGCAAGAAAAAAAAAAGAGAAACACAAATCAATGTTTTTTGGTTTTGTTATTGTTGTTGTATGTTGGGTTTTTTTTTTTTTTGTGCTTTGTTTTGTTTTTATTTCAGGGCCGTGGTTATTGTGTGAATGCTGTATATATTTTCTGGTGCTTTACATTTGATTTTTTTATCTTTTATTTTTGTTTTGTTTTGTATTGGTGTTATATTTTTCTTTCTTTTATCTTTCTGCTCTTAAATTGATAGATATAGCCTCTAGAAGGTCTCCTTCCATTTTTTGCTTGTTTGATTTTTGCCCCATTTTATTTTATTACTTTTTTTTCTCTTTCTTTCAAACAGAACCACACAACTTGAACCATCTTTTTCTGCCTCACAAATGAAGGGGGAAATAATGGAGGGTACCAATACCAAACAGTCATATGAACATTAAGTAGAAATAGAAAAATTATCAAACTTAAACATCAAATCCAAAGCCAATAACAACAGAGTCAATACCCAATTTACAACACACTAGACACAGAGTATAATAGCACTTATAATAGCAGCCTGGGGGTGTGAAAGAAGGGGATATGGAATGCATGCTGGGAACAGGGGTGGAAAACTGACAACATTGGTGGTGGGAACGCCCCTGATTCAATATCACTATGTACCTATAATATTACTGTGAAAGATTTGTAATCTACTTTGATTAAAATTAAAAAAAGACCTGAGAAAATAAAAAAAATGACAAGAAAAGAAAAGAAAACAGTATTGAGATTAAAGTGGAAATGATAGGAAAATTTAAACAAAATATGAATTAATTTTTGTCATTTTTATCTCAAAACTACCTCAAAAGTGAGGCAAAAATAAGGACAATACTTGACATAGGTAAGAGATCTCATTATTGTTACTATTTTGTGGGAGCCATAATAATTTGGAAGAAGTGGGGAACAAACCTAGTGTCTCCTATAAGGGGGACATATACCCTATTCCTTAAGTCATGTTACTGGTTCTTTATAATTATCTTTTAAAAGATATGTCAAAGTCTTGGGCTGGAGCAGTGGTGCAAGTGGTAAGGCATTTGTTTGCATGCAGCTAACCTAAGATGGACCTGGTTCGATCCCCTGGTGTCCCATATGGTCCCCCAAGCCAGGAGCAATTCCTGAGTGAATAGCCAGGAATAACCCCTGAGCATCACCAGGTGTGGCTCAAAAACCAAAAAAAAAAAAAAAAAAAAAAAAAAAAAAAAAAAAAAAAAAAAAAGAAAGGATATATCAAAGTCTCATACAAATGTCTCGGGAATATCTCCAAAATGTAGCCATCTTTAAATATAATTGTGGTAATTAAATAAAAATTTGAACTGAATTCTTGCAGACGAAATCAAGCAATGAATGAGATGTCATCAGAAGAAAAAGATTGCATCAACCTACTGAAGAAAGCCATCAGTGTTATCTAAAAATGATAGTATGTATTATTATAAATTATTTTTACCCAAAGTCAGTCCAGAATAATTTCAATTGCAGAGAAATAAAAACATTAACACATTTTGCTTCTACTTAGAGTAGCTGTCACTTTTCCTGGAAATTTTCTTCTCAATCATCCAAAATAGAATTTGAGTTGTCTTTATTTCCCAAATGATCTCTCTCTCTCTTTCTCTCTCTCTCTCTCTCTCTCTCTCTCTCTCTCTCTCTCTCTCTCTCTCTCTCTCCCCCTACCCCCTACGACAATTTTTCTGCTTTCTCTAAAGAAGTAAAAGATAAGAAACATAGATGAACATGACAGATTAAGGACTCAGATCCATGAGGTGTAGAAAATCAAGAGCATTCTGAAGTTCAAAGAATGGGATTGGTTCTAGCACTTGGTCCTAAAACAAACAAACAAAAACAAAAAAAAATCAGACTGACTTCATCCTACAGAAATAGAGCAGTCTTTGTGGTCAACTGCCAGGTAGTTTAGAACTTTATGCAAATGACAAGGAAGCTAGAAGCTAGCAGACATAATGAAGTCTTTCATGACAGAACTGCCTCTGAGCACAGTCTCCTTAGTTGGTTATATACTTTGTGTATATAACACTCACAAACTCATACATATGACCATACACAAACTCAACCAATAACTTTGAGTTATTGGTACCATTTATTTGGTGTCAGGTTTCTTTTTAGATAATAACTGATATTATAATACTGATAATCAAGTTATCTATCTGTTTTTACACCAACATGTCATTTGAATCCTTCCTCTCTAAAAATTAAAGTTTCATTTTCAGTGAAAGAAAACAAGAGAGAAAACTGCTATGAAACAGGACATACCCCTGTTCTCAAGGTTATTTTCAAAGAGTAAGAGTTATAAAGTGTTGCTGCATTAATAGAATTTATGTGTGTATTCCCAAGGTGAGAGGTTTGAAGGGGCACCCGTCATTTGACTAAATTAGTTCTAGCTTATTAAAATGTCATGTGATAGTAACAGAACTCTAGAGAGTAAAGAATCTAGTATACAGATATCTCCTTTAACGCCCCCCACACACAACTTTTTTGACCAGACTAATAGACTGACTGGAAGAGGAGGTAGGGATGTAATAATGTTATTATTAACCTCTTCAAACCTCTTCAGCACCTGGTTCTTCTACCCCATGGAGGAAAATATAGTCATAGACACAGCTTTAAATGTAGATATAAAAGAAATGCTCAGAAGATGTGCTTTGCCATTGCTCTTACTTGATACAGGTATTTGCTGCTTGAATTATTTTGAAGAGATAAAGTCTTGAAACAACGGACAAATATAGATAGGAATTAAAAACCAACTTAAAATTGAAATGAACGAAAGTCTGGTGAAATAAATGGCAATATCTCTTTTAAGGATAATTAATAAAACAAAACTGGGGCCGGGCGGTGGCACTGAAGGTAAGGTGACTGCGCTAACCTAGGGCGGACCTCGGTTCGATCCCCCGGTTCCCCATATGGCCCCCCGTGCCTGCCAGGAGCGACTTCTGAGCGAATAGCCAGGAGTAACCCCTGAGCGTCACCCGGTGTGGCCCAAAAACCAAAAAAAAACAAAAAACAAAAAAACAAAAAAACAAAACCTATCATTCTCCAATACAAAAAGAGAAAAATAGAAGGCAAGGAGATTCTTTGGTGTTGCAAAGGTGACACCAATATAAAATAAAGCTTCATTCTATTCTCTAAATAAAAACAATATCAATATCAAGATGTATTATCTAATACTATTTTTATTTATTTAGTTAGGTTTTTGGGCCACACCTTGTGACCCTCAGGGGTTACTACTGGATATGCACTCAGAAGTTGCTCCGGGCTTAGGGGACCATATGGGACACCTGGAGCAAGGCTAACGCAGGCAAGGCAGGCACCTTATTGTAGCGCCACCGCCCAGCCCCCTAATACTATTTTTAATTTTGGGGTTATATCCAGTGGTGCTCAGGGGTTCTTCCAGGGTTTTTGTTCAAAGATCAATTCTGGCCGACTCAGGGGACTATTGGGGATGCCAAGAATTGAAATCTCAGTTGTCTGTGTGTAAGGCAAACACCCTACCCATTGAACTCCAATAATTGGGCTCCAGCCCAATAATCGAATCCTATTTCAATGCTATATTAATAACCTTTTGCGGTGTAGATTAATTTTGTTTCAAATAGAAGAAGGCAGGTTAAGATTAGAAATTCAAATCTGTCATTCTCTATACTCTGTGACTCCATATGGAAAGAAACACCTTTTCAAAGAAAATATATGTATCAGGTAGATGAATCAGTATAAAACAATCCTCACTAAAGTCAACATCATTTCAAAGAGTAATTCAAAGGAGAAAAAATCCAGATGTGTTAGCTTTTAAGATCAGTAGATTAATTTGTGACATATAATAACAGACATCTGTGTGTATGCAATATGCTAGCTAAAATATATTTATTAATGATAGGTATTGTTTGTTGGGCAACACACAACAAGGTCCACCTAATGTGTGATCCTTTACTAAGCAGAATAAAATTATTTAGAAAATACCTTGTATGTCCAAGTAAATTTTAATTAAATCACTGAAATGGAGGAAAAATCTATAAAAATTTGTAGAAAATGTTTCAATATTTACTTACTTTCAGTATCTAGAGTATGATTAAATTTAAAATTAATGTATTTTTACTCAGTATTTCCAAGATCCATATTATTTGGTCCTGAGTTTTCGAATGATTATCTTATATTGTATCATTAACACTTGCTAGAAGAAGTCAGTCATTTCTGCCACAAAGAGCAAATGAAGAATCTGCTCAGTCTCAACTTTCTGTAAATCATTTCACGTAAAGATGTCAAGAGAAGGGGCCGGAGGGATAGCATGGAGGTAAGGCGTTTGCCTTTCATGCAGAAGGTCATCGGTTCGAATCCCGGCGTCCCATATGGTCCCCCGTGCTTGCCAGAGGAAATTTCTGAGCATTGAGCCAGAAACAATCCTGAGCATTGAGCCAGGAATAATCCCTGAGCACTGCCGGGTGTGTGGCCTAAAAATTGAAAAAATAAATAAAGATATTTAAAAAAAAAAAAAGATGTCAAGAGAAGGAACTCTACTGTGGCTCCAGCAGAAGATAAGATATCAGAGAAATGTTAAGGCAACATCCAAGAAAACACAATCAATTCAAGTCTGAAGGGCCTGGAAACTCAGTGGTGTAAGAAAAAGGAGCAGGGGCCCGGGAGATAGCATGGAGGTAAGGCGTTTGCCTTTCATGCAAAAGGTCATTGGTTTGAATCCCGGTGCCCCATATGGTCCCCCGTGCCTGCCAGGAGCAATTTCTGAGCATGGAGCCAGGAGTAACCCCTGAGCACTGCCGGGTGTGACCCCAAAACCCAACCCCCCCAAAAAAAAGGAGCAAAAGGATGGGGGACAGGGAGCGGAGAGATAGCACAGTGGTAGGGTGTTTACCTTGTATGCAGCCAACCCAGGACGAATAGTGATTTGAATCCCGGCATCCCATGTGGTCCCTTGAGCCTGCTAGGAGAAATTTCTGAGCGCAGAGCCAGGAGCAACCCCTAAATGCCACCAGGTGTGACCCAAAAATCCATAAAAGGAAAAAAAGAGATGGCGACAAAGCCATTTGTCTCCATAATCCTCAGCATATCATGTCATGTCTTAACTAGCCCCATGCACATCAACAGTGAAAAAATGGAACTTGGAAGAATTTTTATTTTTTCCTCTCTGTGTACCAACCCTTGTTTATTTGGCCCTGTCTCTAATAATTGCCTCTCATTTTGTGACATGTCTTTGGTGAGATCTACACACATAAAGTGTCGGCATTAGTAGCAAGGGAATAATATGTTGGCCACTATAATGTATGGATAGAATAAAGATTCACAGACAAATCAGAGTTTTCCAAAATTAGCCTTCTTCATTGAGTTGATTGTTACAGGGAATTTAACTGCATTTGGAAACTAAACCTACACTTGGACACAGAAAGAGTTCAAGAGTCAGGGCTGAACAGATAGTGCAGAGGGTAAAGGACCTAGCTTGCATGTGGCCAACTCCACATAGGGTACCCTGAGTTTTGCCAGGAGTAAGCTCTAAGCACCAATGAATGTGGTGCACAATCAAAACAGAGCAAAACAAAAATAGAACATGAGTTCTCAAATGGCCCTTATTAGTATTAAACCCAAGGCAAATAAATCACTTCAATTTCTTTGAGGTTGTTTACTCCTCATATACAAACCATGAAATAGGTCATTTTAAATTCCTTCCAGATCTAATATACTAAAAGTTGATTCAGTGTTTGAATTGATTCTAGTTTTTAATACAGATTCTTGAGTAATGCACTTGGGAATGAGAACTTTTACATCATAATAATATCATGGGATACATATGGTTTTTGAGCTTTTGGTAAGATATTTAATGTATTTATTTTTGACTTTTTCTACAAATTCTCAATGTTCTTTTGCAGATGGGAAAAAGTGAATCTCAAAGAACTGTGAACCTACCACAAAACCACAACAATCTAGAGATTCAGAGAAGAAGCTAAACCAAGATTGAAACCTAGATTTATTTTGTTCTTCTACCAGACTAAACTGTCTTCAAGATCTCTAATATCTTTTATAAACCCACAAAGATGGAAGAATTGATTATGAAAGAGTTCAAGTAATAGGTAAACATTTATAAGTGATCACACACATATCCCTCTCCCATCCTACACACATTCATATTCTAACTATTCATATTATAATTTTTTGAGTTAGGATATTGGAAATAGAATGTTCCCTAGACTACTGAGTTAGTTTTTAGCAAGGGGTCTTCATACAACTCAAACCTTACTAATTGTTCATGTCATTGGTGCATAAGCATTTCTTGAATTTCTCTGACATCTTAGATTTTATAAAGTGCACTAAAGGACCATATTCTTTGCCATTGGAAAAATTTTGATTAACAATAGCAAGTCACTTCTGAACCATGGCCTATTTTAGGGTGCAGAGCAGTAATGAGTAATGAATAACCCGAACTCTTAGATTTTAGAACTTTTAGGAAGTATCAATATGATGCAAAGACAATTACTTGAAGATTTAGTACTAGCTTGACAGAGCATAGAGCTGTAGAGATGGGATGTACCACAAAGGGCGGAGAGGTTTCTCTGACTGTGGAAACCAAATGTTCAGAATGGTAACAAAGTAAGTCTAGAAAGCAATTACTTATATTGTAAATGGTTTGTTGAAACATGATTGAAGAGGGGACAAGAGGAGGAAAGTTATCAGATGCTGCACATATGTAGTCTCTGAGTCACAATTTTTTTTTTTGATTTGTTTTTGGGTCACACCCGGCAGTGCTCAGGGGCCACTCCTGGCTCTATGCTCAGAAATCGCCCCCTGCAGGCTCGGGGGACCATATAGAATGTCGGGATTTGAACCAACATCCTTCTGCATGAAAGGCAAACGCTTTAAGCTCCATGCTATCTCTCCGGCCGCTGAGTCACAAAATTTTACTTTTTCCTGCAGACAAATGGAATTCCAAAAGTGACTGAACGTGGGAAGTAGTAGGATGAGATGTAATGTGGAAAGCTGAACAAGGAAATGATGTAAATGACTGGCTAGAACAAGAGGAGATTCCTGTCTTGGTTTCTGTCTTTTAGAATTAATTTTATTCTATTTTGCAAAAGAAAGCAGATCATAACAGTTCTGAAATTAAACAAATGAACAAGGACCTGGTCTTTTCCCCAAAAGAATTCTAAAGGCACTCATGAGCATCACCTTACTTGTTCATGTTTTATTTGCCAATGAGCTGATTTTACTTTTAGATGTATTCTTTCTTTGCAGAGCTGTGATCATTTCTGGACAAATGTGTAGTTCTTTCTAGAAACCTAGAAACTGTGACCAAGGATTACTAGTATAGCTAATACCATAACAAAACATCTAGAAGGGCCTATTCGATAGTAATCACTAATGTTCCTGATTCATCTTAACTTTCTCCTCCTTTACTTGGCTCCCACTCTGCCTCTAAAGAATATCAACCCTTTCTTGTCCTCCATCTACTGTCCTCAGAGGAGTGCAGGAAACACACTTTGGTTATCCTTCCCCTTCTCTCTTCTTAATTTAGAAACTTTGGTGAGTTCCAATCCGAGCTCTCTTTTACAGAAAGCAAGGACCTTAAATTTTTTTCCTGTAGAGGGATTGGAGAGTAAAACAGGAAGGAAAAGTAAGGAATGAAGGAAGGAAAAGGAAAGAAGGAATAGGGAAGGAAGAAATAGGGAAGAAGGAAATGAAAGAAAAAGAAAGAACATAAGAAAGAAAAGACAGAAAGAAGGGAGAAAGTAAAGAAAAAGAGAGGAAGAAAGATTAAATGAATGAATGAAAGAAAGAAAAGAAGAAAAGAACTAAAGACAATAGTGCAAAAAAAGGGAAAGAATGAATTGTGCGAATTAAACAGAGCTGAGATCATGAATCAAGCAAATACTTTGGGGAAAGGACAATAAATAGATTTCTCGAGCATGACAGTTCTCTGTGAGAAATTGAATTCTCAGCCCGGTCCTGTTCAATCAGCCCTTTTTCTGCTCTGTGTACACTCTAACATGGCAAGACAACAAAACACCTTCTCCCAAGTAGAGAAAAAACTCTTCAGGTCTGTTTGCTACAGGTAAAATTTACTTCTTTCAAAACTCCAAATTACATCTAGTAGTTAGAAGCACAGAAGCTTTCAGGGAAATTGCTTCTTAGGGCAGGTTCAGGATATCTGAAGGTGATTTATGCTAAAGCGAGAGAAAACCAGGAGGCCAAGAGGCAGGGATAATTTGGAAGACAAAAGTTGACTTCAGGTGTGACCTTGGAAAAGTCATTAAGCCCTGGACCCAACTCCTTAGAATATGGAATAATAACTTGGATTTCTATGAACACGTAAAGAACAGCATTCAAAGTCAGCGGGTGACATGGTATTTTTTTCCAGTAGTCCTTGATGAGGCATGCTTTATTTTGTTATGCACAGAAAGACAGATACAGATATTTGAGATCTGCCAATGATTATATAACATTTTCCTGCATAAAATCATGCTACATTTAGCTGGATCATATACAAGCTAAGTATAATCATTCTACCAGGATTTAAGAGCTCCTGGCTTTCTAGGCAAACCTAGCTGAGTAACTACAAACCATGGACAGTCAGTTTACATTTAATTAGGCAAAGCAACTCCAGCTGAATGGGTTAAAAATTGTCACTATTTCACAGTAAGTGATTTTCTTAACCCCCAAGGGTTCAAATTACTTTGGCAGGAAAAGCAATTATGCAATTAATAGGGGAAAAATCTCCAGAGCTCGGTCATTTGCAAAGAGGTAAAGGTTTTGCCGTGGCCTGCAGGGGACAGCTGAGCTCTGAGGCTTTCACTTCCTTCCTTCCTTCCTTTCTTCTTTTCTTTCATTCTCTTAAAAAAATTCAGACCACACCCGAAATGACAACCAAGAATCTTTTAAGGAAAAGGAAAGCACAACAGCTCGGATCATGTGCCTGCCAGTATATTCATTACAGGCTCATCAGAGAGGATGCCTGCAATCGGAAGATTAAATACCCATTTACCAGGATCAGAAGAGAGTTTGGTTTTATAATGTATTGTCCTCTATTCCCCGGGAGGCTGCTTTGTTTGATAAAATGCTGAGTGTGGTGTAAAAATATCCCTCTCTCTGTAATTTGCACTCCTCTCCATTTAAAGCTATTCTTGCTGCAAACGAGAATTGAAAGCTGCTAAAATTAAGTGGTGTCAGTTCTCAATGACACTTTAATGATAGAGCGCTCAGCAAATGAGATGAGAATGAATTCCAGCATCCCTGGGAAAGAGACTTGCCAGCTCCCAACACGAAGCTGCTCCAGGGAAGCCTCTCTGGGCCGACTTCATTCATATTTAGACAAACTGAAATGGGGGAGATTCTGTGAAATGGCCCGAGGAATAAAGGAGACAATATCTGTTGGACATTGGCTCAAAGCCCTGGGGTACACAGGGGTGCTAAGATTCTAGACACTTTATATGACTGAATGCCCTTTGGCACTCCCAAGATACACACCTTATTTTTGGAGAATGAATGTCCAATCATTGATCAAGGAAGTCTTTTGGGAGACTGTTACCAAGAGGAAACAGACCCTCTACCACTTTCTAGAAGGTTCTATAAAAACACATTCTAACACCTGGCTCAGCACTGGTGATGTGTGTACAACCTTGAGCATCTTGAAGTACCACTAGGGACTCATTCATGAAAAAGATCTCATGGCAGGCAGGCAGAGTAGGGATTTGGAAACAGCTGTGATGAACTTTTGGCATCTCAGATAAAAAAGCAATGGGTGGGGGATGACCATTGAATCAAATAAGAATCTCTTTGCATTTCCCTCCAGCCCAAGTAGAAGCGGTCAAAGTCATCAAAGTTTTGGAAGGAAGTTAACCTAGTTGTCAAATTTACTATTTTTTATTGCAATACAACTCAATTCAATAATTAATTTCAATATCTCATTGCAAAAGCCATCCTAGGATGTTAAATATGCATGTATTACATACTTGTAGCTTTTCTATAATTTTTATTGTTTTATAATTTTTGTATAAATTGAGGTTTGCATTATTTTAAATTATTTTGTACTATTTATAGAAGGAGATAGATTATATACACATATATATGAAGGTGTGTAATCAGTCCTGTCTCACCCCATCATTCCTCTGGTAGATGCATATAGATAAAGAGAAGACTAGTTTCCTCTATGGAGTGCCAACCTTTTTTTCTCCTCTCTTCACACAAGTCACCCTCAATCACTGAAGGAAAAGATCAATTGGACTTAGGGACACTTAGGTGTGCCCATTTGGCTCTCTGAGTACAGTGTCTGTAAATAGACTTCGAGGAAATTGTTTCTAAAGTGGAGAAAATTCTAAAATAAAGTCTTATTTCCTCAGATTCAGCATCTAATTCTACTGATAACAATTAAGTCCTGCCCCCCATACTAAAACAGGAGAAATTTAGCTTCATCCTTTCCAGTGATTGTTTTCCCTCCCCTTCTATTTCATTG
>PVKC010038585.1:0-12714 GCA_004027635.1 Crocidura indochinensis
ATATGGGGCACCGGGATTCGAACCGATGACCTTTTGCATGAAAGGCAAACGCCTTACCTCCATGCTATCTCCCGGGCCCCCCCATTGGTTTTTTTAATTTGTTGTTTTATAACAACACTGCCATAATCAAAAAATACATTTTATATTTCCTATACATTAATATGTCTTTATGGGCTAAACTTACAGGAATGATATTATTGAACCAAAGAGCAAATGCATTTGAAATTTCAACTTTATTAGATAATTCTTTTTTTTTTTTTTTGGTCGCATCCAGCAGCACTCAGGGGTTACTCCTGGCTCTATGCTCAGAAATTGCTCCTGGCAGGCTCGGGGGACCATATGGGATGCCGGGATTCGAACCACCGACCTTCTGCATGAAAAGCAAATGACTTATCTCCATGCTATCTCTCCAGCCCCATATTAGATAGTTCTTTATAGTGATGATATCACTTTGTATGTCACTATATTACTGATTGCCTATTTCCCCAGTATATATACATACACACAAATATTTATTTTTATTTTGCTTTTAAAGGTCATACCTAACTGGTACTTAGTCAGGGATTACTTTTGGCTCAGTGATCACTCCTGTTAGGGTTTGTGAAACTTGTCTTTATTCTTGTCAGGGCTGATGCTGGGAATTAAACCCCGGTCAGCCACTAGCAAGGCAAGTCTCCTACCTGCTATACTATCTCTCCAGTCCTTAAAATATCTATAATTTTTCAGCAGTCATCCAAAGCAGTACTTAGCCTGGCAGTGAGTGTCAGACTGTCAGTGCTTGTGACAGATGATGTGGTGTCTCTCGGGCCCAGTGGTGTTTAAAGGTCACAAGAGCTGTATCAGCAGTGCTGGGGACTACTAAGATTATATCCTGCAGTGCTTGGGACATGTGGTGCCGGAGATCAAAATCAAGACCTTATACATGCTAGATATTTTTTTAACATTTAAATAGTAACTTTATTTAAACACTGTGATTACAAACATGATTGTAGCTGATTTCAGTCATAAAAAGAACACATTCCCAGTACAACATTGCCATTACCAAAGCCCCCATCTCCCTTCTGCCACCCCACCTGTATTCGACAGGCTTTCTACTTCCCTCAGTCATTGACATTGTTATGTTAGTTCTCAGTGTAGTTTTTTCTCTAAATGCACTCACCATTCTTTGTAGTGAGTCTCATATTAAGAGCTGGAGCTTCTGGTCCTCATCTCTGGGAATAATTTCAATAATGACTTTTATTTATTTTTTTTTTAATTTTTATTGTGACTGAAGTTCATTACACAGAATTATTTACGGTACATAGTGACAATGAATGAAGGGCATTCCCACTACCAATGTTGTCCTCCCTCCACTCCTGTTCCCAGCATGTCTCTCATATCTCCCTCCTTTGCTCTCCCCGTCTCCCCCCCTAGAATACTAGTGTAACTGGTCTCCACTTAATAGCTTGTTGTAGGTCGGGTATCTATTCTGTTTGGTGTTCCAGTCTGATCATTTTTTATTTAAACTTACATGCTAG
This sequence comes from Crocidura indochinensis, assembly GCA_004027635.1. Lineage (NCBI taxonomy): Eukaryota > Metazoa > Chordata > Mammalia > Eulipotyphla > Soricidae > Crocidura > Crocidura indochinensis. The sequence goes on from PVKC010038585.1 coordinate 1,518, forward strand.
ATATTTGCTCTACCACTTTACTGTCCCCCAGTCCTGAAATATTTATTAAAGTTAAATAAATAAAATATCTTTAAATATTTAATAATTTTATGTTGATTTGGGGGCATATTTGGTGATGCTGAGGGGTTACTTCTGGCTCTACACTAAGAGATACTCCAGCCCTTTTTGATATTTTAATTTTTAATTATTTACCTTATTCTAGAGGATAAAAAGTCATATCTTCATTGACATCTAGAAAAATAAAAAATACTGTTTTTATTCTGAACAGATGTCTTAGAGGGATTCTTTAATAAAGTTTTATCACCTTATTAAACCACTAGATTATATTGGATCTCCATTAGAATTTATTTTATTTCTTTTTTGTTTGTTTTTGTTTTGGGGTCACAACTAGTAGCACTCAGGGGTTACTCCTAGCTCTACGCTCAGAAATCGCTCCTGGCAGGCTCAGGGGACCATATGGGATGCCGGGATTCGAACCACTGTCCTTTTGAATGCAAGGCAAACGCCTTAGCTCTACGCTATCTTGCCAGACCCTAGAATTTATTTTATTTCATTAGGGTATACTTTTCATGAAATGAATGAAGAAAGGTAACAAGCTCATATATGTCATCTATAAAAACTGCCCCACATTTTTAATAAAGGGAACAAAATACCATCCTTGAGCAATGTTACATTGACAATCTTATTAGTTTCTTTTTATTATTACTAATTTTGTTAACATTCTGAAAATAATACTCCTGTTATTTTTATTATAGTACTGTTTATATCTATGCTCTATTTATTTATTAGCATAGGAAACTTTAATGGCATTAACATTGTAATAGTCTAAGGGCCTAAGGGCCATCTGTCTACTTTGTTTCTATCTATAGACGTCAGAAACACTGGCTTTCCAGGAAGTCCACCTATCGGACATCGTTGGAATCAGTCACAACAGACAAAGACAGCACTAGGTTCCAAATTATCAATGAAACAATGAAGGTAAGAGCAAATAATTTTCTAGAGAATTTATCTTCTTGGTGATTTTGGTTAAATGAGATAAATGTATAAAAACTAATTAAAATTACATGTAAAATAGAGGGCCAGAGTGAATGTACAGTGGGTACAGTGCTTGCCCAATTCCAACCTAGATTCAATCCTCATCATATTTATGATCACCCATTTCCTGCCAGGAGTGATTACTAAGCTCAAAGCCAGGAATCACCCCTGAGCACCATCAGTTGTGGCCCCCAAACCAAAAATAAATAAACCATTAAATAAAATATAGTAAAATAGGTTAAATGCATGTAAAAAAATTACCTTTTGTTGTTTGGGACCCATATTCAGCAGTGTTCGGGGATTACTTGTGGCTTAGTACTCAAGGATCACTCCTGGCAGGCTTGGAGACTATCTAGGGTGCTGGGGATTGAACCTGAGTCTTCCATGTGCAAGGCAAGCACCTTGCCCACTATATTATTTCTACCCCCCCCCCAAATTCTTTGTTAGAAAATTAATGTCATCCTTTTCTAGTGAAAGACATTTTTTCAATAATCCTCAGAGACAAAGAAAGGAGAGCTGGAACTTCCAGCTCAATTCATGAAGCTCACCACAAAGAGTGGTGAGTGCAGTTAGAGAAATAACTACACTGAGAACTAGCATAACCATGGGAATGAATGAGGGAACTGGAAAGCCTGTCTAGAATACAGGTGGGGGTGGGGTTGGGAGGAGGGAGATTTGGGACATTGGTGGTGGGAATGTTGCACTGGTGAAGGGGGATGTTCTTTACATGACTGAAACCTAAGCACAATCATGTTTGTAATCAAGGTGTTTAAATAAAGATATTATTTTAAAAATGCCATTCTTTTCTTATCTATTTTAATACTACTTTAAATGTAATAGAAATAGTAGGCTAGGGGTGTGACTTAGAGTGGAACAATTATCCATACACACACTAATATAAATATCAAGCTATAGACTGTTGTAACTATTTGACAAATTTAATTTCCTTTTATTTTTTTATAATGAAGAAGTACATTGTGTTATCCCATGTTCTAATAAGGATAATGAATTCTAGAGAGTCACTTGATCAAGGTCACAGCGCTAGTAATCATAATGTTCTCTTAAATTTGTTGCATTACCTGTCATGCACCTATGCTTTTTGTCACTGTTACACATATGCCACAGTTTTGGAATCTGAACAAATTACAAATTCACTGGATATCCAAACCTTAACAGGTGAACAGGGAGAAAGTCAGAAGGACTAGGTAATTGAAAACTGTGAGTCACAAATATTTCATCTTCTGGGACCGGAGAGATAGCATGGAGGTAAGGCATTTGCCTTTCATGCAGGCCGGTGGTTCGAATCCCAGCATCCCATATGGTCCCCCGTGCCTGCCAGGGGCCATTTCTGAGCGTAGAGCCAGGAGTAACCCCTGAGCGCTGCCAGGTGTAACACAAAAACAAAAACCAATATTTCATCTTCTGAAGACTTCATAAGCAAATAACCATCTCTATTCATTTCTCTCTCATCTTAAATTCAGTCATTGTGGTTTCAGCACCAAAATTATCATCCTTAAGGTATGTCATAGTTTATGACACAGAGACCATATGCCCCAAATTTTCAGTTTATGCATCTTTTTCAGTAGAATCACAAACATCTCTTTCATTCATTATAGGTCCTATTCTGGACAATTACATATTTACAGAACCATGTAACATGAAAAGGTATTTCTACTATAGGTCTAGTTAAACAAGTACATACATAGATGGAGTGACTGATATCATTCTCCAGTTTTCTTGCATCTAATAATTTCTAATCATTATAATATTATTGTGTAAATCTTTGAACATTGCTCATCCAAAATTCTATATATGTTACTGGTAAAAAATTATGAAGCTAATCCCATGTGTTCATTTCCAGGTACCTCTCCTGGCTGAAATTTATAGTATAAAGGGAAATATTTTCAGACTTAAAATCAATGAAGAGACTCCCCTGAAACCTAGGTATGAAGTTCCTGATGTCCTCACAAGCAAGCTAAGCACTGTAAGGTAAGCCAAAGAACAGGGTATCTTATAGATTCATGTATGTATACACATATACATGCATATGCATATATTCAGTTTCAGGAATCAAATCCAGTGCCTCACACATGCCAAGAAAGTGCTCTACTGCTGAAATACCTTCCTTGCCCCTCAATATACTCTTTTTTTTTTTTTTTTGGTTTTTGGGCCACACCCAGCAGTGCTCAGGGGTTACTCCTGGCTGTCTGCTCAGAAATAGCTCCTGGCAGGCATGGGGGACCATATAGGACACCGGGATTCGAATCAACCACGTTTGGTCCTGAACTGGCTGCTTGCAAAGCAAACACCGCTGTGCTAGCTCTCCAGGCCCCTATATATTCTTTACCATACTTTGAGTTGTAAATTTTGTATGTTCCACACATTTTATTTACCCAAAGCTACAATCACTTACAGAATTGGTTTTCAGTTATTTGTGGGATAAATAATTCTATTTTGTACTTATCCGTTTTAGTTTCTAACCATCCACTATCTGCTTTATAAGCACTTTCTAATTAATGGAGAGAGGCAGAGTTTTTGATCCTTGCTCTCCTTCTCACAAAGTAAATGATTTGTTAACCAGACTTGAGGAACCAACAGAAGCAAAATTATTTAATTTATTCACTCTGATTTCAACAGGGCCCCAGATATCTAATACACTAACTTCTATACTTATAGGTTAGACAGCTAGATTGCCACTGTATTTAATTAAGGGTAGTCTCAGAAGTTTAATTCATAATTTAGCAGTTTTAAATTAATAATAAGTATCTAATAGAAAAATAACTGAAGAATAAAGCATTTATGTATATTTATAAAATCTTCTTAGAGCCTCCACATTTTTCAGAAATATTTCAACTTGGTTCTGCATTTTTTGTTATATTATTGCACTAAAGTTTGTACCAGGTGAAGTTTGTACCAGATAAACATATATATATGCATAAAATATGTGATGTACAAAAATGACATTATACTATTTTTGCTCTCTTGGAGGATCAGCTGTGAATATCAAATCCAGAGCCTCCCACATGCATTTTTTTTACCATTATGTTCATAAGTAAAATTAGTCTATACTCTTTCCATATACAGATTTGCCATGTTTGGGGATCAAAGTGATATTAGCTTAATATAGTAAATATGGTTTATTTGTTATATTCTGTCAGTTTAGGCCCAAAATGTTGATTCAGCAGTAGGCTCATGCCTTGCATATATGATGCTGTAGATCTGATCCTTGACACCACTTCTATATCAATGAGTGTGATCCTAAGCACCACAAAAGAAGTATATGGCACCTGGAACATCAACAAATGAGACAAATGCCAATAATACCACCACTACAAAAAATTAATAAACTAAAGAGGGAGACAATATTTTCTGAAAGATCTTAATGTAGGTTTAAAAAGCAGTGAGTTACATAACCTCTTGAATAAATACAGATTTAATCTTCACAATTGAACTGTCTTTTAAAGAGGTCTAGAAATTGTCAAGATGGACTGTGTAAGGACATAATGAGGACATAGTCTAAGGGAATGAGGATGTAATAAAGCACTCGCCTTACATATGTGATACCCTTATGTTCTGTCCCCAGCACCAACCATATTACCAAGTACAATCCTTAACATTGCTGAGTGTGACCCTAGGATACTATTATCACCACCACAACAAAGAACATAGGCCATTCTTTCTAGCCTTCCCTATGGAGGAATCGGATCAATTCCAGGGTGATGTTAGAGGGGAAAAAAAACTAGAACCTGGTGTGATTGTAAATGCTGACTGAGCTTATATAATTCCTGAAGATCCAAAGCACATCATTAATATGTTAAACTGGATCTGGTAGAGCCTGGTGATAAATAAATGAAAGAGTAATCTATGTCTATCTTCCTTTGGACTCAGGGGTCAGTTCTCTAACCTATGTTATTTCCTCAGTTTTTAAATATATAGTTTGAATGAGAAGAAAAGCAGTGTTTAGATTCAATGCATGAAAGTATTGGCACACTGTTCAGATCCAAGCTATACTGGTGACAAGGACTAACATTTGCTGAATGTTTATTATGTGTCAGACACTGTGCAAACTGAATTAAATGCATGATTGTATTTATTCACTTTCTTCTAAAAAATCCCATTTTTTCTGCCTTTATTATTTCCAGTTTAAAGGTTAGAAAACCAAGAAACAGATTCATTTGCCAAATTTATATACCTAATGCATGTAATAGCTATGCCAAAGTCAGTGTCTCTGATATCAAAGCCCATGCTCTAATGTCTTAATATATTCTATATTACACTAATATTGATTTATTAATAACTTGCATTTGAGAATTGCATAAAGCCATGTAAACTCATCATAGCAACTAATTTGTTTCTTCCTGCTTTTTTATTTCCAGGCTGACTTCATGCTCAAGAGATACAGGTAGTTTGGTACTGGAAGATGAAAAAGGAGATATGAAATGTCATATCTTTGAAAACCCATTCAGGATAGACTTTGTGTCAAAAAAAGAGGTTGTGATAAGCATAAACTCCCTGGGCCAGTTATACTTTGAGCACCTGCAGAGTCCTTCCAAGCAAAGGTATTTTTGTAAAGTATTTGACTCATAAAGAACTTAAGCAAACATGATTGAGAACAATACGTTATAAGGCAGTATATCTATTTAGTAGATAGTAGATATAAATATAAAGAACAAACATGTCACCATAGAAAATTGATTTGCTCAGTCAATCCAGTACCTAAGGTGGTTGATTCGAATCCCGGCGTTCCATATGGTCCCCTGTGCCTGCCAGGAGCTATTCCTGAGCAGATAGCCAGGAGTAACCCCTGAGCACCACCAGGTGTGGCCCCCCAAAAAATTGATTTGCTACATATGGCACTGGTATTTCTCAGCACCACAGGAACCAAGCAGCAATGCATCCATGGTCTTTAGCATTGAACACCAGTCCAATTGTACAACAGTCACCAGGAGTGGCCCAGAGCCCCTGAGCACTACTTGAGATTTTATTTTTTTGAAACTCAAAAAATAAAAGGAAAAGAGAGGGGCCCGGGAGATAGCATGGAGGTAAGGCGTTTGCCTTTCATGCAAAAGGTCATCGATATGAATCCCGGTGCCCCATATGGTCCCCCGTGCCTGCCAGGAGCAAGTTTTGAGCACGGAGCCAGGAGTAACCCCTGAGCACTGCCGGGTGTGACCCAAAAACCAAAAAAAAAAAAAAGGAAAAGAGAAACAAGCTATCGAGTACTGAAAAGACAAGAAGGTCATTAAACTATTGGACAATATGAAAATCTGTTTTCAAAATGAGTGAGTGCCATGAGCCAGCGGGGTGGGAGAATGTCTATGCAGAGAACTGAATTTTGTTTTCATTTTTACTACAATGGTGAATACATGGCATTACAAATTCATCAAAACCAATAGACTATATAGTACTAAGCATGAACCCTCATAAACTACAGATTCTGGTTGTTAATGTACCACTCTAATGTGGAATGCCAAAACTGGGGAAGATTATGGATGTTTGGTAATAATGAATGTATGAGGGGCCCGGGAGATAGCATGGAGGTAAGGCGCTTGCCTTTCATGCAAAAGGTCATCGGTTCGAATCCCGGTGCCCCATATGGTCCCCCGTGCCTGCCAGGAGCAATTTCTGAGCATGGAGCCAGGAGTAACCCCTGAGCACTGCCGGGTGTGACCCAAAAACCAAAAAAAAAAAAAAAAATAATGAATGTATGAGACCTCTTTTATCTTTCCAATTTGGCTGTGAACCTAAATTGTTCTCAAATGAATTTTAATTAAAAAGCAATATACCAATAAATTAATTTTTAGGCCAAATCTGGCAGTGCTGAGGGGCTGTTCCAGACTTGGTGCTTGGGGGTCACTCCCGACAGTGCTCAGGGAGTCATGCAGTGTTGAGCATCAAACCAAAGATTCCTGCATGAAAAGCACGTGTTCAGCCCGCTGAGCTATTTCCCTGGCTTTATCATTTATAACCATACATAAATTTTTGTTTTGCTTTTTGGGGAAGGTCACACCTGGAGGTGCTCAGGGATTATTCCTGGCTCTGCACTTGAGAATTACTGCTGGCAGTCATTGGGGGACCATATGGGATACCAGAAATTGAACCTGGGTCAGCCATAGGCAAGTCAAATGCCATACCCACTATACAATTGATCCAGCTCCCATATATATTTTGCTTTTTGGGCCATACCTGGTAATTCTCAGGGGTTACTCCTGACTATGCACTCAGAAATCACTCCTGGCTTGGGGGACCATATGAGACACTGGGGATTGAACCATGGTTCATCCTAGGTTAGCTGCATGCAAGGCAAATGCCTTACTGCTTTTGCCACTGCGCTGGCCCCTAAATTTTAATTTTTAATTAATATCTTTATTTAAGCACCATGATTACAAAGATGACTGTAGTTGGCTTTCAGTTATAAAATTAAGTACCCCCCTTCACTAGTGCAACATTTCCACCACTAATTCCCCTCATCTTCCTCCTCCCCTACCTCCTGCCTGTATTCGAGATAGGCATTCTATTTTTCTCACTACCACTGTCATGATAATTGTCAGTGTAGTTTCTTTTCTAACTGCATTCACCACTCTTTGTGATAAGAGTGGACCGGTCCTTTCAACTCTCATCTCTATTGTCTCTGGGTATTATTACAATAATATCTTTTTTTAATCTCATAGATGAGTGAGATTATTCTGTATCTATCGTTCTTTCTCTGATTTATTTCATTCAGCATAATAGTTTACATGTCCATCCATGTGTAGGAAAATGTCATAACTTCATTTTTCCTGATGAATACTATTCCATTGTGTATATGTATCAGTTTCTTCTTTTTCTTTTCTCTTTCTTTCTTTCTTTCTTTCTTTCTTTCTTTCTTTCTTTCTTTCTTTCTTTCTTTCTTTCTCTCTTTCTTTCTTTCTTTCTCTTTCTTTCTTTCTTTCCTTCCTTCCTTCCCTCCTTCCTTCCTTCCTTCCTTCCTTCTTTCTTTCTCTCTTTCTTTCTTTTTCTTTCTTTCTTTTCCTTTCTTTCTCTTTCTTTCTTTTCATACTCAGTGACACTCAGGGGTTATGCCTTGCTCTGCACTCAGAAGTCACTCCTGGCAGAATGGGGACCATATGGGATGCCAGGATTTTAACTGGGGTCCATCTTGTGTTGGCCATGTGCAAGGCAAATGCCTTACCACCGTGCCATCGCTCCAGCCCCTTGTATCACAGTTTCTATAGCCATTCATCTGTTGTCAAGCATCTGAGATGTTTCCAGATTCTGGCTATTGTAAATAGTGCTGCAATGAATATAGGTGTGCAGAAGGCATTTTTGTATTGTGTTTTTGTGTTCCTAGGGTATATTCCTAGGAGTGGTATAGCTGGATCATATGGAATCTCAGTTTCCAGTTTTTTGAGGAATCTCCATACTATTTCCCATTAAGGCTGGACTATATGGCATTCCCATCAGCAGGGAATGAGAATTTCTTTCTCCCCACATACCCGCTAGCACTTATTGTTCTTTTTTTTTCTGGTTTTTGGGCCACAACCGGTGATGCTCAGGGATTACTCCTGGCTATTCGCTCAGAAGTCGCTCCTGGCAGGCACGGGGGACCATATGGGGAACCGGGGGATCGAACTGAGGTCCGTCCTAGGTTAGTGCAGGCAAGGCAGGCACCTTACCTCCAGTGCCACCACCCAGCCCCCGCACTTATTGTTCTTGATCTTTGTGTGTGTGCCAGTCTCTATGGCATGAGATGGTACCTCATTGTTGTTTTGATTTGCATCTCCCTTATGATTAGTGATGTGGAGCATTTTTCTCATGTGTCTTTTGACCATTTGTAGTTCTTCTTTGAGGAATTGTCTATTCATTTCTTCTCCCTATTTTTAATAGGGTTAGATGTTTTTTCTTGTAAAGTGCTGTCAGTACCTTGTATATATTAGATATTTGCCCCTTATCTGATAGGTATTGGGTGAATAGTTTCTCCCATTGTGTGGATGGCCAAATTATATATATTTAGGAATTGTAACACATGTGAGAATACTATTTAAAAAACTGAAAAGGAGGGTCAGAGAAATAGTAGAGTGGGTAAAGTATGTGCCTTGCATGTGGCCAATGTGAATTTAATCTCAGGCATCCCGGGAATTGGGTTGGTCCCTTGAGCCCACCAACAGTGATTCCTGAATGCAGAGGCAGGAATAACCCCTGAGCACCACCAGAAAGAAACAAACAAGAAAACTGTAAGGAAATAGCTCGTACAAAATTTAGTAAGTATGTCTGAAGATTGGAGGATGGAGGCAAAGTCATTTGAAAAGGGGCACATAGGAACGTCAAAAGAAAAAGTCATTCTGTAGCTTTTGCTCAGAGAAATGCTCATAGTTGATCACATTTGTATTTATAATTTTTTTAACTTTGCATACACTCTCTGTATTTTATACTGCTTTATAGTAAAGAAAATGTATTATTAGTATGAATAGATAAACCAGAGTAGAAAAATATCATTTAATTTACAAAAGGTGATTAACATAATGAATTCTAGAAATACAAATGGACGTACATTCTATTTCTAAAATGTTAGATTGAATAATAGAATAAGTTGTCAGAATCATCTGAAAGACAGTATATTCAATTTCCATGTGGTAAGATAACATTGGGTTGACTGAACTACATTTACTTAGCTTACCTTTAGTTTAAATATTATAAAGATGTATTACACTCTTAATTTTAAAAGATTTATTGTGCATTTTTACAAACGTTTTAAAAATGTAAGAAATTTTAAGTCCTTTATAAAAAGTCAAGATGTTGGATTAATTTTCAGTTTTATAAACATATTTTTATTTTCTAATGATGTTATTTATTTATTTATTTATTTATTTATTTATTTATTTAGTTTTTGGGTCACACCCGGCAGTGATCAGGGGTTACTCCTGGCTCCATGCTCAGAAATTGCTCCTGGCAGGCACGGGGGACCATATGGGACACCGGGATTCGAACTGATGACCTTTTCCATGAAAGGCAAATGCCTTACCTCCATGCTATCTCCCGGGCCCCTAATGATGTTATTTTTGATAAGCTAAAATATATAAGTAATTTAAGGGGATATGAAACAAATGAAAATATTTATATTAAGGAAAGTTCTGTCAGTCTTTATATGAATGAAGCAACTTTATTTATATTAATACAGAGTTACCAAAGAAAATGAAGAGGATGCATCAACTAATATCTCTCAGGTAATCTAGATTGAGCTATTCATAATTTTTAGTATATTTCACCATCATCATCATTATGTAGAGATGTCCTTATGTAAAAAATACCCTTCTACCACTAATGGGTGCTTGTTAAGTGCTTTATCAATATAAATCACACCATTTAACCTTTGCTTGCTTTATTTAGTTTATGTATGTCTACATTTATTTTTTCATTTGTAAGACATTGGCTTTATTTCAAGCACAAAAAATTATGCAAAAATAACATTGGCACTGAGGCCAGAGAAGTGGCGTTAGAGGTACGGTGTCTGCCTAGCAATCGCTAGCCTAGGATAGCAGTTTGGTCCCTCGGTGTCACATATGGTCCCTCCAAGCCAGGGGCGATTTCTGAGCTCATAGGTATCCCAGAGGTCTGGCTGAGACAACTGCAACTGAGCAGAACTTCTGGGAACATAATGAAAGACTATCCTAGACTTCATACCAGGACCGGTGCAAAAACCAAGACTGATTAAAATTACAGTGTTGGAACAGAACTTCTAGAGACATAAAGAAAGACTTTACTCTAGTCACCATCCTATGACCTGTGCAAATACTGAGATCTCTAGTTATTGAGGCCTGATTTTATTATCCACGACTGAGAGAAAAGTTTCCAGACAGCACAAAAGGACCTAGAGAAGAGAAAAAAAGCGTATACGGAGCCTATAGTTATTCCTATGACAGTATCAATTTACTTGGGGGCTGCAGGAGGCAAAGCTGAGGGGGGGGGGGGGGGGATCCTTGAGTGCAAAGTCAGTAGTAAGCCTTGAACATTGGGGGTGTGACCCAAACAACTAAAACAAAACAAAACAAAAAGATTTCTCTAGGGCAGGGCCACAAAATGTTGTACGGAGGGCCAGAAACAGCCCACGGGATGCGAGTTTGAGAACCCTGGCTTAGGCCAAGGGAATGCCCTTACTTTTTTTTTTTTTTTTTTTGGGGGGGGG
>PVKC010038586.1:0-13429 GCA_004027635.1 Crocidura indochinensis
CTGCTCCAAGAAATAAAAGCGGACACGTGGAAATGGAAACACATAGCTTGCTCATGAATTGGCAGGATTAACATTATTAAAATAGGGGCCGGGCGGTGGTGCTGCAGGTAAGGTGCCTGCCTTACCGCGCTAGCCTTGGACGGATCACGGTTCGATACCCCGGTTCCCATATGGTCCCCCGTGCCTGCCAGGAGCAACTTCTGAGCGAATAGCTAGGAGTAACCCCTGAGCATCACTGGGTGTGGCCCAAAAAAATAAACATTATTAAAATAGCAATACTCCACAAAGCATTTTACAGATTTAATGCAATCTCCCTAGAGAAACCCAGGTCATTCTTCAAAGAAGTGGATCAAACACTTTTGAAACTTATTTCAACAATAAACACCTTTGAATACCTGAAGCATCCTTGGGAAAAGAATATGGGAGGTATTACTACCCCAATTTTAAACGGTATTACAAAGCAACAGTTATCAAAACAGCATGGTATTGACATAAAAAGAGACCCTCAGAACAGTGTAATAGGATCTCAGAGGATGTTCCCCAGACATACAATCACCTATTTTTTTAAAGTAGTGAGAAATCCTAAATGGAGAAAGGATAGCTTCTTTTATAAGTGGTGTTGGCACGACTGGTTAGCCACTTGCAAAAAAGTAAACTCAAACCACCACCTAATACCATGTACCAATGTAAAATTCAAATGCATTAAAGATCTCGATATCAGAACTGAAAATACAAGGTATATAGAACAACACGTAGCTAAAACACTCCATTACATTGATATTAAAGAATCTTTAAGGAAGAAAGAGCACTCTTCAAACAAGTGGAAGCAAAGTTAAACAGATGGGAATATATTATGCTGAGAAGCTTCTGCACCTCAGAGGAAATAGTGCCCAGGATACAAGAGCCACCCACTGATCGAGAGAAACTATTCTCCCAATAGCCATAAGAGGTTAATATCCAAAATATACAAGGCACAGACAGTACTTTACAAGAAATAACATCTAATCCCATCAAAAATGGGGAGAAGTAATGAACAATTTGTTAAAGAAGAATTACAAATGGGCAAAAGTCACATGAAAAAATGCTCCACATCACTAATTATCGAGAAGATGCAAATAAAAACAACTATTAGGTCCCCTCTCAGGCCCAGAGATTAGTGCACATCACAAAGAATGATAACAAGCTGTGCTGGTGGGGATGTTGGTAGAAAGTAACTCTTATTCAATGCTAGTGGAAATGGCATCTAGTTCAACCTTTACAGGAAGCAATATGGAGATTCCTCCAAAAACTGAAATTGAGCTCCTATATGATCTAGCTATACCATTCCTAAGTATATACCCTAGGAACACACACACACACAAAAAATCCATTCCTTACAACTATATTCATTGCAGTGCTAATTAAAATAGCCAGACTCTGAAACAACCAAAAATGCCTTTCAACAGATGAATGGCTAAAGAAACTGTGGCACATATACATAATGAAATATTATTCATCCATCAGGAGAGATCAAGTCATGACATTTTCCTATACATGAATATACATGGAATCTATTATGCTGAGTTAAATAAGGCAGAGGGAGAGAAATAGATGCAGAATAGCCTTACTCATATATGGATTTTAAGAAAAATAAAAAACATCTTGCAATAATTCTCAAAGACAAAAATAGGAGGACTCAAGGTCTTTCTCACCACATGAAGTTTATCATAAAAAGTGATGAAAACAGTTAGAGAAATAACTACATTTAGAGCTATCATAACAATGTGAATGAATGAGGGAAGTAGAAAGCCTGTCTAGAGTAAAGGCGTGGGTGGGGTGGGGAGGAGGTAGACTTCGGACATTGGTGATGGGAATGCTGTACTGGTGAAAGAGGGTATTCTTTACATGACTGAAACTCAACTACAATTATATATGTAATAAAGGTTTTAAATAAATATATTAAAATATATAATCCATATTACATGGAGCTAATTCAAATATTCACGTTCATGATTAACACATGTCTGACCCTAATTTTTGTCCATAACACTTTATATCCCATAAGACCAAGATATGACCCTTGTGGACATTAACCAATTTATTGGTGCTATTATCACTGATATGTATCATATATTGCTGGGTTCAGCCACAAAGTATTAAAGAATAAATTTCTATTCTGGTGTGAAAGGATATTCAGATTAGAAACAACCCTGATATTGTTTGTCATTTCAGAGAAATGATGTCTCATTAAGAGATAATGATGCAAGGGAAGCATTGGCACATAGTAAAATGAGACTTCTACATGACGAGGACAATTAAGCATCCAATGAGGAACACTCTTATGTAAACTAACAATTTAAAAATAGAAATTATTAGTGCAGAATCCTAGTCTAATTTTAGATTCTAGTGCTGTAAATGGCTAGAAGATTTCAGATCTTTAAATCAAAATGTCTTTAGATAATGGAGTAAGGACTACTATAGTCATTTGCTACATTTGCTAGGGTTTTCATTCAATTTCTAGTTTTTCTTAGTGGTGGCATACACATCTGTATCATAGTCATTGTTATTATGTACAGAAAAAGATTTTAAGTTAGAAGTGTCAGATAAAAGACTAGAGTAACTCAATCTATGTAAGTTATTTGAGGACTCTGTTGTACTATGTAGATTATTTCAGAAGAATTTAATGAATGTTCAGTAATTAGGTAATTTGTTTCAGTGAGATCAGAAAAGACAGTTTTTGGGTTTTGATGATGCACTCTAAAGATGAGAGAAAAATTAGATGCATCTATTTGTTTGTTTGTTTATGTATAGAGGTAGCATCCAGATTTGCTCAAAGTTTTTTTCTGGCTCTACAGTCAAGGATGATTTCTGGTGGTACTGAGTGACAATAAGAAATACAGAGGATTGAAATTGGTTACATGCCTGCAAGTCAAATATCATACACTCTGTTGCTCTGGTGCCTAGATTACAAATTTTATTGAAACAGCTTTTCTTTATATTACTCTCACTGTCGTAGAAGATACATGATTTTGTTAACAGAGACCCAATTAACTTGACCTTTTAAATGTAACCTAACTAGTGATATAAATACTATAAGATTTTTGACTTAATTCAAAGTTTGATTTGAAGTTTGCTTAATTGAAAAATTCTGTAAGTATACTTATACTGACTTTATCATTATTTTTGAGTGTATTTGTGGCTGTGCTTGTCATGTTGTTAATCATTTTAGTTGAACTAAATATGTTAAACAACAGATGTTACTGTGTATTATATAATTATCTTAAGCTTTTTTAATGAAACAAAAGGAAGATATATATCCAAAATATGTATAAAAGGGAATTTTGACTTCACTTAGAATTGGGCAGATAGAAATTGACTAGAAAAACAGCAATGAGAGACCCCTCACTTCAGGATGAGAATGAATTTCTCTTTATATTGACATAACCAAAATGACTATATTAAAGGATATTAGAAGAGATTGAATCTTTGACACAGAGAAAAAGAGTAGAAATTCATGACTTAATGCTCTAAGCAGAAGACATAGAAGAGAGGGATCTTGATCAAACCAGTGATTCTAGCAAGTGTAGAATCAAAACATGCAGAATCATTTGTTATAGGCCTATGTACATTCATTCTATAAAGCTTTTCATTTTGCATAGGCCAGGGCTCCAGAAAGTAGGATAATAAAAAGGACACTATATCCCACAAGTGTATTCTTATAACCCACAAACTAATATGATAAAGTGCACTGGCAGCAAAGAAACTGTCAAATTTTGTATCTGGAAATAAGATTAAAGAAAAAATAAGAAGAAACAGAGTAGACAAATGCATAATTCAGTAGACAAAGAATTTTCAAATATTTTCCAACTCTAAGATAATTAAAAAGTACTTTTTCATCATTGTCACATTTATTTTTTCTAAGGTATACTCAAACCAAGAAAATGAATTTTCTAGATTACAATTCAGTTATCACATTACTTACATGTCAGTACATTATAGTTTCAAGAAACACATTTCTAACACATTGATTTCATTTGAAGTCAGATGACTATAGAAACCCAGGGAAATGTTAGAAGGTCAAATCAAGATAAAGCAGCAGTGGTTATAAAAGTAAAATAATTCAGATTAGTTTTCACCATTAGTGGCACTTGGGGACCTGGGCAGGTGGCGACCTGAATCTCTCACAGGTACTGGGAATAGATCTGAGGCAAGGCTATTGACAGTCATCATTATTGGTGCGTGGGGACTGCACCTTCTCACACATATGAGGGCAGGGCCAAACCATATCTGCCTGGGGCCGACTCCAGAGTAAGGACCCAGCCACATGCTATGGACGACAAAGGAGGGCTGAGAACAAGGGCAGAGCACTCTAAATCACTAAATGCAAAGAAATATGGGGAAACCAAGGAAGACACTAGCAGCCAAGGTTATGGAGAGAAATCCTAGCAAGTTTCCAAGTCCACCAAAACACAGGAGGCCAATAGATGAGCACAAAAAATGGCAATAAAAGCCATGGTATTAGAAATCAAGGGATCATTTGCCAGCAAGTTCAAAAAAATTCATAGCTGAGCAAGTCAACCAACTCAAAAAAGAACTTTTTACAGAAGATCCATTCATATGGAATTAAAAAAAGAAAAAAAAACATCTTAGCACCATAATAGCAGAATTCCACAGTTGTAGAATCGCATAGTAGAACTTGAAGAAAAACTACAAACCAAAAATGACAAAGTCAATAAGAAAATAAGATTTAAGGCATTGGAAGAAAAAGGCAGGTATTGAATGAACAAAGACAAAAGAAATAATCTTCAGATTGTAGGAATACCAGAAGGGGAAGAAACAGAAAGGAAAAAAAAATGGTGAAGGAAATCGTAGCAGAAACCTTTCCCAACCTCTGAAAAGATGCTCCGGTGCAAATTCAAGAGGCAAAAAGAGTCCTTTATGAAATATATCCTAGTAAACTAACACCAAGACATATAGTAATCCAACTGGCAAAAAAACAAAAGATGAGTTCCTTAAAGCAATAAGGGAGAAAAAACCCTCAAGTACAAAGGAGGAACATAAGAATAAAATCAGATCTCCCATTTGAAACAATTCAAGCAAGAAGACAGTGGAATGACATATTTAAATGACTAAATAAAAGGAACTCAAGGTTGGAAGTTTCTTTCATTCAGTGTTGGATTTTCTGCAGTGTCTTTTAACAGTCAATCTTGATCTCTCTTGCATAATAATCTGATAGGGTGATTCTGGCAATCCTTATATTTGTGACTTTGTGCAAGTTAAATTGCACAAAGGCATGGCCTATTCTAGAGAAGGTTCCGTGTGCACTAGAAAAGAATGTGTATTATGCTTTCTTGGAGTGGTGAGCCCTGTATATGACCATTAACCTATTTCCTCTAGTTTTTCATTTAGGGTTCTATGTCTTTGCTAGTTTTCTGCCTGGTTGATCTGTCTAGTGGTGATGATGGATTATTGAAATCTTCTATTACTATCACTTTCCCTCCATATGTTTCTCTAGATTTGTGTGCAAATGCCTTACATATTTTGCTGGCTCTACATTTGGTGCATAAATATTGATCAGAGTTAGTACTTGTTGGTCTAATATTCCCCTGTGGCCCTTCTTCTTACCCTCCCAATTGTGGACTGTTGCATGCTACCAATACAGACCCAGAAGGACATCCAGCCCAAGGACACTAACTGCTTCCTTATGGCTGCAAATCATTTCTCAATAAGACTCAATAAGACATGATGTGTGTTGAAAATGTGCCCTGGATTTTACCCCCAAAAGACTCTCAAAAGACTTAATGGGGAAGCCTTTATTTCCTTTATATATAATACCGCTATAATAATATATCCTACTCTGTTTATTCCCAAATGTAATTTAGCCTCTTAAACAGCTTTGTTTCTCTAATTTCTTTTTTTAATTTATTTTTATATATTTCTTCTATTATATAAATATATATAGCTTTTTTTCTTTTCCCTCTTTAACTTCACCTTTCTTGGTACGGCTTGGTAGGAAAACATACTAGAAAAAGTCTAGACTGGGATAAAAACTCAGGTCAAAACCATTGCACAGAGATTGTGTAACCTATTACTCTTACTCCCAAATACTCCAGCAATATAATATGGCACCATCCCCTATTGCATAGGCACTCTAAATAAGGGGAAATGTTATGCACAGAAAAAAGCTCTTATCTACTAGGTATTAGAACCTTTACATTTTATAATACAGAGAGGCCTCCCACCCTAAGCATGTGTGATGTGACCCAACATAGACTCCATGTGATTGGACAGTGACTGTCCAACCCAGAATCCCAGATCCCAATTGCAGAACCTACACAGGCCCCAACAAAACTCTTCCCTGGGAAACTCCTAATACTGCTCTAGCGCCAATGTGCACCAGTTTGGATATGATATCCTGACATGAGAAAATAGCAACAACTTGATCTAAGAGAGAGTTGTCATATCTCATCACTTAACAGTATGATGAAACCAGGAGACATGTCAGCTTTTTGCTCTATGCAAAAGCCAAAATCACTAACTTGAGCAGACTAATTTTGACAAACAAGGTCTGGGAAGATTCTATCACATGGGACCAATGAGAAAGGTCCTTACATGGGCCTTGCATTGGTCTAGGATTCGTATAAAAACTAAGATCTCTAATTGCAGAGGTCTGACTTTGACAACTGAAACTGAACAGAACTTCTGGAACCACACTGAAAGATTCTGTCCAAGGCTTTGTCCAAGGACCTGAGCAAAAACCAGGATCACTAATTGCAAAACACTGATTGCAAAAAGAGTGACGGACAGAAGTTCTAAAACCATAAAGATAATCTCTCTCCTAGCCTTTATCTTACCAACGTCACTAGCTACAGAGGCCTGATGTTATCATCCACAACTGAGAGGAGTTTTTTCTGGCACCATAAAAAGAACTTGGGGTGTGAAAATGAGCATGTATGGAGCCTGTAGTAGTTCCCATTGCAGTATGCTTCAAGGATGGAGAAACCCTGTATCTCTTAAGCCAAGGGAATTCCCTTTCCAATTTCCTGAATAATTACTGTGCTAAGAAGAAGAAGAAGAAGAAGAAGAAGAAGAAGAAGAAGAAGAAGAAGAAGAAGAAGAAGAAGAAGAAGAAGAAGAAGAAGAAGAAGAAGAAGAAGAAGAAGAAGAAGAGGAAGAAGAGGAAGAGGAGGAAGAGGAAGAGGAAGAGGAGGAAGGGGAGGGAGAGGAGGAGGAGGGAGAGGAGGAGGAGGAGAAGAAACAAAATTTTTAAGTAGTTGCTGGCTTGGAGCTTTTTACTATTCTTAGTGCTTTGCTTTTTCTTTTGTTTTTATTGTTTTTGTTTTATCTTTTTTGTGTTTCTATGTTTTCATGTTGTTTTTCTTTTGTTTATTTGTCTGTCTTTCATAGTTACTGGTTTTGGTTTTGTTTGTTCTTTCTTTACTTTTTTTGTATTTTTGTTGCATCTTCATTGTTTTTTGCTTATTGTGTTGTTGTCTTTTCTTTTCTTTTCGTTTATTGTGTTGTTTTGTTACCTTTTCCTCCTCCCCCCTTTTTTTCTAAGTTGAGATTTATAACACCTAGACTATTTCTTCTAGTTCTTTGTTTTCTTTTTTAATGACTTCTTTTGGTGTGTGTTGGTTGGTTTTCTTGTTTCTTTTTCTTTTCTTATACCTGCAACAGAACTACTTTACTGGAGTCATCTTGTTGAGCCTCATAATTTGAGAGGGGAAATAGATGATACCAGGTATTTTTATTTTAGTGGGAATAAAAAATGATCAGAATTGAACACCAAACCCAAATTAAATGACAACAGAATTCATACCCAATATACAACAAGCTATACAAATGGGAACAGTTAGGCTAGCATCCTGGGACATAAAGGAGGAAAAAAAAGGATGCATGCTGGGTAAATGGAGGAGGGGGACAATCTTGGTTGTGGGAATGCCTCTTTTTCTTTCTTACTATGTACCTTAAGTATTACTGTAAGAGATTAGTATCTCACTTTGGCCACTCCATGACATTGAGACTAAAGGCATCTTCAAAGATGAAACTACACTCTTCAATCAAGAGGAAGCAGAGATAAACAGATGGGAATATATCAAGCTCAGAAGCTTCTGCACCTCAAAGGAAACAGTGTTCAGGATAAAAAGGCCACCCACGGAGTGGGAGAAATTCTTTACCCACTACCCATCATATAAGGGGCTAATATCCAAAATATACAAACCACTGACAGAACTTTACAAGAAAAAAAAAACCTAATCCCATCAAAAATTGTGAAGAAAAAATGAACAAGAATTTTGACAAAGAAGAAATACAAATGACCAAAAGGCACATGAAAAAATACTCCACATCACTAATCATCAGGGAGATGCAAATCAAAACAACTATGAAGTAATATCTCATGCCACTGAGATTGGCGCACATCACAAAGAATGAGAACAAGCAGTGCTGGCGGGGATGTGGAGAGAAAGAAACTCTTATCCACTGCTGTTGCGAATGCCATATAGTCCAAACTTTATGGAAAACGATATGGAGATTCCTCCAAAAACTGGAAATTGAGCTCCAATATGATCTAGCTATGCCACTCCTAGGGATATACCCTAGAAATACAAAAATACAATACAAGAATCTCTTCCTCACATCTATATTCATTGCAGCACTATATTTACAATAGCCAGACTCTGGAAACAACCAAGATGCCCTTCAATATATGAATGGCTAAAAAAATTTGGCACATATACACAATGGAATATTATGCACCTGTCAGGAGAGATGAAGTCATGAAATTTTCCTAAACTTGGATGACATGGAATCTATTATGCTGAGTGAAATAAGCCAGAGGAAGAGATTTAGACACAGAATAGTCTCACTCATCTATGGGCTTTAGGAAAAATAAAAGACATTCTTGCAATAATTTTCAGAGACAAAAGAGAGGAGGACTAGGAGTTCCAGCCCACTACATGAAGCTCACCAAAAATAGTGATGAGTGCAGTTAGAAAAATAACTACATTGAGAACTAAAATAACAATATGAATGAATGAATGAGAAAAGTAGAAAGCCTGTGTAGAGCACAGGCGGGGATGTTTTGGGAGGAGGGAGATTTGGGACACTGGTCATGAAAATGTTGCACGGGTAAAGGGGAGTGTTCTTTAGAACTGACTGAACTGACTGAAACCCAACCACAATCATGTTTGTAATCAAAGTGTTTAAAAAAGGTATTAAAAATAAAAGTAAAATAATTGTCCAAGTTTCTTATTTGTATAAAAATGAAGGAATGATGTTAAACAGATACATGTATTTAATATCTAAGCATAAGAGAAAACAAAGCAGAAACAATTTTCCACAAGTCAATATAAATAGTTGAAAAATGATATACTATCAAAAATTTCAGTTTTATATTGGTTTTATTTTATATTTTATTCTAGATAAATATATATGAATGCCTTACATCATTTTATACTATACATATTTCATCTGTTAAAATATATTTTTCAATGTTTATAGTAAAATGCACATTTATAGTGCATTTAACATCATATAAAATTACTCATTGATTGACCAATATATGTAGTCTGTGAAATATATATATATAATTTATTTAATAACTAATATATTATTTGAACTGCATAGAGAAATACTATATTTTCAGTGGCTATTTCATAGAATAATTAACAAATATTGAGATTATAATTTTTAGTTGTTTATTTTGCATGCACACCCAATGAATTTCATGGAATCCAAGTCTGTCACATACAATTCAAGTACTCTATCATGTGTAGTAGCTCCAGTATCTGAAAATTTCATTTAAGAATAGCATATGAAATGAAACTATTGCTTAAAAAATGTTATAATAAGAGCAGCTGAAGGGGTGGCACAAGCAGTCGGACATCTGTATTGCATGCTCTAACCTAGAATAGATCGTGGTCCCCCAAGGCAGGAGCAATTTCTGAGTGCTAAGCAAGAAAGTAACCACTGAGTGTCACCAGGTATGACCCAAAATTCCCCCCCCCAAATTTAGAATATGATTAATTTATTTAAAAGATACCATCTCACACCACAGAGATTGACATGCATCACAAAGAATGAGAACAATCAGTGCTGGCGGGGATGTGGAGAGAAAGGAACTCTTATCCACTGCTGGTGGGAATGCCGTCTAGTCCAACCTCTATGGAAAGTGATATGGAGATCCCTCCAAAATCTGGAAATTGGGCTATTCCTCTCCTAGGGATATACCCTAAGGACGCAAGAAAAAAACAAAAACCCTTTCCTCACACCTATATTTATTGCAGCACTATTCACAATTGCCAGGCTCTGAAAACAAGCAAAATGCCCTTCAACAGACGAATGGCTAAAGAAACTGGTACATATACACAATGGAATATTATGCAACCGTCAGGAGAGATGAAGTCATGAAATTTTTCTATACATGTATATATATGGAATCTATCATGCTGAGTGAAATAAGTCAGAGGGAGAGAGAGACACACACACAGAATAGTCTCACTCATCTATGTGTTTTAAGAAAAATAAAAGTCATTTTTGCAACAATCCTCAGAGACAATGAGAGGCCTGGAACTTTCAGCTCAATTCATGATGTTCACTACAAAGAGTGGTGAGTGCAGTTATAGAAATAACTATACAGAGAACTACCCTAATCATATGAATGAATAAGGGAACTGGAAAGCCTGTCTGGAGTACAGGTGGGCGTGGTTTGAATGGAGGGAGATTTGGGACATTGGTTGTGGGAAAGTTGCACTGGTGAAGGGGGTGTTCTTTACATGACTGAAACCTAATCAAAATCATATTTGTAATCAAGATGTTTAAATAAAGAAAAAAATAAAATAAATAGATAAAAGAAAGTCAAAAAATAAATGACATAACTTTAATCACTGACAGTATAAAATGCTTAGTTATTAATTTATACATACTAAAATCTATTTTTTATTAATTATAGCAATCTTTAAAATCTATTTCATTTACAAAACATATTTTACTTTATAGCAAATCTGTATTTAAGGTGTTTATGATAGTTATATTTCTGATATTTTTTTAAGTACTTGCTATTTGTGCTATTAATTTTATTGCTTGAATTAAGCTGAAATTATATATTTGTTAAACCATTAAAATAGCAATCTATTATAGTAGGCAAATATTAAATAATGCTATCACAAAAAGATATACAAGGTAGTTACTGTTTTTATTACAAAGTATTTTCAGTATGAAAGCAGTAATACAGAATTCATTATTTTTGGGGTGTTGTTTCTTAATTTCCCCACTTTATAATTTTATTTTAACTTGTCTATTGATTATATAAAAGACAAAGTTTTTAATCAAAATTTATAGAAGTTTTTAGCATTTTATTTGTTCCTAAATGTATTACTTAGGTGATTTCGAAATAAATTTGTATTCTTTTAATTCTTATTTTATTTATTTTAAGGGTACCTGAATTAATTTAAAATTCTTATGAGAGTAAGGGGATGTAAATTCAAAATAAATAAAGAGAGCTGAGTTTCTATAATAGAACAGCAATGTCTTAGAAAAACTTGGTTTGATAATTTATGTTTTGTCATAGGAACCACTCAAGTTATAAATTGTCCTTAAAGGAATTTTCCAAACAAAGAAGTCTGGCAGTATAACATAGCTTCAGAGAAAACAACCCCTTTAAATATTGTTCAAGCCAGATTGTTTTTTAATGCCTTATGCATGAAGCAAAATGGTGTCCCTAAAGAGAATATATAAAAGACATTTCTAGTACATGAAAAAAATATAAGGAGTAATAAAACTAAGCAAACAGCAAAGGTAATAAGCAGAGGCAATCAGAAATTTTTTCTTATATGCAGAGACATTTTACTTATACTCAAATCAAATGCCTCAAAGCTATCAATAGTAAGATAACCAACAGAAAACTGATCTCTAGCTTATCTGTATTTCTGTCCAGATTACTACTAGTTGAAGGTCTGAGGTTAGGTGGCAAAATGACATAAGATTTTATCTCTTATGATTGACCATAACCCACCATAACTCAGGACATAGATAAAAAGAGACATAATTGTATCCAAATGTGATAATTAAAATATAAAATCATGACTGAATGAGAATGTCTATTTTTCATTTTATTATACTAAGCCTTTGAAATAGCATATATATATATTAGGATTATAAAACTTAGAACAGTACTCTATTTTTCTCCTCACAATAAACTATGTTATATGATTGAGTTCATTAAGCAAGCACAATGTCTCTATACAAAAGGAATGACAATTTCCAAAGGAGGTGTAGGGAGGACAATTTGGTGATGGGAATCCCCCTGATTTTTTTTTTTTGGTTTTTGGGTCACACCTGGCAGTGCTCAGGGGTTACTCCTGGCTCCATGCTCAGAAATTGCTCCTGGCAGGCATGGGGGACCATATGGTGCACCGGGATTCGAACCGATGACCTCTTGCATGAAAGGCAAACGCCTTACCTCCATGCTATCTCCCGGGCCCCCTGATTTTATGTTAATATGTACCTAAATATTATTGTCAACAATATGTAAGCCACTATGATCAAAAACAAAATTATATTAAGAAACAAAAAACAAACAAGCAAAAAGAATAAACCAATGCTAAATTTTGAAAAAAATTCTTTTGTAAAACAATTTTTTGTATGATTTCCTGAGTATTGCCAAGAGTCATCTCCAAAACACAGCTCTGATTACTGCAGGATATAGTTCACAAACAAAAACAAGACAAACAACAACAGCTCATGAGTTTTTCACTTAAATTGGATATTGGCCTATGAAGATAACATTAGTGGTGAAGAAAATAAGTTTATCAAAGCATAAGCAAATGCCAGGATTTAATTTTCATGATTACTGCGTAGTATTCCATTCTGTAGATGTACCAGCTTTGTTAGCCAGTCATTTATTGTTGTGCAACTGGAATATTAGTGTGATAAGTGAAATTAGACAGAGAGAAAGGAATAATGGAATAAGGAATAGAGAATAATTTCATTCATTTATGAGATAAAAGAAAAACAAGAGATAGTATTCCTAGAGACACTAGAGACAAAGGTAGGAGGTCCAGCCCAGGGTGGAAAGCTTATCACAAAGATAGCCAGAGTAAAGAAGGGTCTACTAGGAGAATGATATTTGTAACTAATGCTCTGGACAACAGTTAAGTGCTGAAAGTGGAGAAACTAACAGGCAAGATACCCCTTGTCAAAAAGGAAAGGAGAGAGGGAGGTAGGAGGAGAAGGAGGAGAAAGTGAAGGAGGAAAAGGAGAGAAGGAGAGAAAGAGAGAGAAGCATTTTACCTGCTCTACAGCAAGGCTAGATGGTGTAGGGTGGGGTAAATATATTAATCATTAATGATGAAAAAGTTATCTTAATTCATTATTAACCTACAAAATTTTCCATATAAATATAAAATGTCCTTTTGCTCTACAGTAATTTTTATTTTGCTTCTTTTTA
>PVKC010038587.1:0-12730 GCA_004027635.1 Crocidura indochinensis
GTTCAGCAGGCAGTGAGGTAGGTTTACTCTGGACTCGATCTGCAGGATGGTTAAGCAGAGAGTTCAGGAAACAGGGAGAGAGGGAGGCAGGTATGCAGGGCCAACCAGACCCCCTGGACCTCCAGACTAGCAAGCTCCTAAGGCTCTCCTTCAGGCTTTTCTCCAACCATCAGGCTCTCACTAAATATATCCCAGTCTTAAATGCCCTCCATTGGCAGTTACAGCAATTTTTTTTTTTT
Source organism: Crocidura indochinensis (assembly GCA_004027635.1). NCBI lineage: Eukaryota > Metazoa > Chordata > Mammalia > Eulipotyphla > Soricidae > Crocidura > Crocidura indochinensis. Next base: position 240 of record PVKC010038587.1, read on the forward strand.
TTTTGGTTTTTGGGTCACACCCAGCAGTGCTCAGGAGTTACTCCTGGCTCCATGTTCAGAAATTGCTCCTGACAGGCACGGGGGACTATATGGGGCACCGGGATTCGAACCGATGACCTTTTGCATGAAAGGCAAACACCTTACCTCCATGCTATCTCCTGGGCCCCAGTTACAGCAATTACAAGGGGCATTTCATAAGTGACATCATTACCCTTTGATCCAGTAACACACTTATGGCTGGACTCCTATGACTGAATAGAGTCAATTGAGAACTGTACCATCTCGTAATGAGAAACATGAGATAATGTGGATTTTTTATTATTACTAAGGAATTACTAAAGAAGACCTAGCTTAATTATAGCCAAAATGCCTATCATATGCAAATTGCATTGTAATGCACATGGAAGTTTTTGATCTCTTTATCTACTTAATTTTGAAAAAAAAAATAAACCTGTTGTAACTTAGCAAAAAGTAAAATAGTATGCACCCGAGTATCAAATTTGTAGAAGCATTATTTTATTCTATTTATTTTTTTCCTTTGGGACCATACATGATTGTAGTCAGAGGCTATTCCTGGCTATGTGTTCCAGAGTAAAACTTAGTAAAATTTGAGTAAATGATATATTGTACCAATGATCAACCTGAGGTTGATTACATGCAAGGCAAGCACATTACTTTCTGTTCTATCTACCCTGTTTCCTAAATGTATCAAATATTGCCATTTATAATATCTCAAAATTAAATTTTATAGGTATAGCTGAATAATAATTTGTCCACTTTATTTTTCCCAAACATTGTCAAGAAGTTGGAGTGTGTTATCACCAAATGTACTAAAACTTAATTCTACTTTTGTAAAAGCTGCTGTTTTAAATAAGACTATTTCTGTATAGAACATATATAGTATTTAATGATGTTAGATTATAGTGTCAAATATATATCATACAATAGACAACATAGTTTATGCTATATTTTTATAAAATATATCATCAAAATATATGATAATTTCTATTTTTCACTAATCTTGATGTTTTCTATTTAATGTTTGATCTTTTATACATATTAATAGCGACCTATTTTTATTTGGTGTTTATACATATCAATAGTGACCTATTTTATTTGCCATAGAAGAATTGAAGGTTTGAATAAACACTAATATATTTCTTAGCCATGAATTATTTCCTTTCTAAGACTCAGAGTATCAATGATAGAAAATTTTCTTTCAAGAGTCTGTTATTTAAAGAAAAAAAAAACCACACAATTCTCTGCATATGTTTCTGCCTAAACCTCTTAGTTTAATTTCAATTCATGTCTTTGGGATAAAAACCATATATTTTGAATTAAGTGCTATACTGCTTCTCTAAGTACTTAGAATGATAACAAGGGAAATTACTTTTCTAAAAGTTAATGCTTTATAGCACTGTGCAAAGACACTTCTTAAGTTAAATTAACTCTTCAGGTAACTGTATTTTTATATATTTATTCTTGTCTGTGTCTCACTTTTGGTTATAGAATTAAAATTAAAAGAGAAGATAACACTTTTCTCTCCTATTTTAATTTTGATTTTCTAATATGTTGTACTGTTAAAGTTTGACCTAAACATATATGGTAGAATGGAAAAGTCATGGAAAGAAAGCTATTTGTTCGTGAAGGTTATGTAAAGGACTTAGGAAAATAAGTGAGCTTAAAGTGGCCAAATACTATTTAATTGTGGTTTATATTAATAAAAATAATAAGCTAAACACCTTGTTTAATTTAAATATCTTCAATCCAAAGACATTCTTTAGTTTGTTTATCAAAAAATGCATTCTCATTGACTTTGCCTGGCTACCTGTGTTAGTGAGAGTGATTCTTGAAATCATAGGAGAATGAATATTATGTTTCATTTACACTCAGAAGATATAATTCAATACCTAGCCATCCTGCCTCATAAAGCATGGTTCTGAATATCAGAGGCTACTACTGTGTAACCACTAGTTCTCAATAATCACCGTGAAAGTTACAAATTAAGTGGAAGTGCAAAGTATGCGCAAGACTAAAAATAGACTAATATTTCTCCCATAAATCTGGCATTTGAGTAGATATAGAAAATTTTGGAGGAAATAATTTACTCTGTACTCAATTTAAAGTTAATTCTGCTCATCTTTCATTATCCTGTGGATATAGTCTATCCATTCCATTGAAAATCCATTCCATAAAAAACTATAGATGACTGTAATAGCTCCAGCTCCACATGCCATAATCCCACCCCAGGGAAGTGGGTCTGGATCAGGGGCTTCTGCAGGAAATAATCCAAACCAGGCTGAAGAGGATGAAACACGTGTCTAGTGGCCTTTCTACCTCATGGGGCAAGGGAAAGAGGCTGGCCAAGACTTCAACATTTACTGGAAAATTAAGACTAACCCCATGGGCAGGAGGGGTGAAGGCTAAAGACATATCTAAAAACTCTTCCTGCCTTGGTGGGTCTTTGACATGTAAAAGAGGAAGCCATCTTTGTTTAGAGTAAAGATCAGTTAACCTAACAACTCCCCTTAGTGTGTTTAATAAAATGCAGAAATATGAGAGAAACCAGAATAAATCATTCAGTAACGTTTTCCACAAAAGACAGGAACCCCTCGATAGGAGCTAAGAAAGTGGTTGCTAATTTGCATAGGCACAGTAAAAATCTGGGGAAATGAAAGGGAAAAAGCTTTTAACCTAAAAGCAGGGTGGTCTTTCCCAGGAAGCAAAGTCCCAAAACTTAGAGCATCTTTCTTCTAAGTTCCAGGAAAAGTTCTTCTAATGGTGGTTGTCATACCAGGCATAGCATTAGAGTTTTTGATTATATGTCTTTGCCACCCTATGTCTTTGCCAGAATGTCACAAAGCATGCCTTAGGCTGCAAGTCACTGACAGGGCTTTACAAGGCCTGCCTATCAGCAAGTCATTGCCAGAGTGGTGCTAAGCTTACCTCTGGATCTCATTGTTAGAGTGGCTGGAAACCTGTCCTGGTTTCTGGTGATGGGACTCAAAATTTGGGAGTATATAGTCAATCTAAGAACACTGAAGCAGGGGCCGGGCGGTGGCGCTGGAGGTAAGGTGCCTGCGCTAACCTAGGACCGACCACGGTTCGATCCCCCGGTTCCCCATATAGTCCCCCGTGCCTGCCAGGAGCGATTTCTGAACGAATAGCCAGGAGTAACCCCTGAGCGTCACCAGGAGTGACCCAAAAACCAAAAACCAAAAAAAAAAAAAAAAAAAAAAAAAAAAAAAAAAAAAAAAAAAAAGAACACTGAAGCTAAATTAAAGTCAACATTAAAAATGTCCAGGGTGAAAGACCCACCTGCAACATATAATTTTTTAGTTCCTATCCTTAATAGGTGGAAACTTAAATAAGATTTCCCCATTTTGCTGTGTTATGAAAAAAGGAAAAGAAAGGATGTTGCCACAAGGTAATATTGGAGCACCAGGGGACTATGGGCAGGTTGTAGTATCTATCCCTTAGAAGATATCATACGCTATATTTTCTGGTACAAAGGTCTAATAACACTGATACCCAGGAAATACATAGTTGATTGATAACCAGATGTAATGGTTCCACATACCATAATCCCACACTGGGGAAGTAAGTGTAGAGCAGAGGCCACTGCAGGAAATAATCTAAATCAGTCTGAAAAGATTGGAAAACATATCCAGGGGCCTTACCATCTCATGGAGCATGAAGAAGAGGTCAGCCAAGACCAAAACATTTATTGGAAAATTAAGACTTCCTCCATGGGTGGAGGGAGTGAAGACCAAAGACTTATCTAGAAATTCATCCCATTTAGAAGGGTCTTTGGCATACAAAAGAGAAAGACATCTTTTTTTAGGGTAAAGAGCAGTTAACCTAACAGATTACTTCAATACAATCTGAAAAGATTATTATTTAAAAAACTTTTAGGTAAAATAATCACTTCTACCATATTTTGGAGACATTTTTAAAATTATGATGCATAGATGTGACTTCCATACAGGATTAATATTGTTGAGCTCTATGTAGAGCTAATAAAAATGGCATAGAATAAATCCATGGCAAAGGGAGAAGTGAGGTTCATGATTTCCCTGTGATTGATACCAAAGGAGAAATTTTCCTCTATTCTTGGAAAATATACACAGTTAGCTTTGATTTTCACTAAAATTTTAGTTATTATAGGAAAAATAATACTCTTTCTAATTATACCTGTGGGTTCCAAGAATATGCCTGAAATATGGGGGTGCTTAAAAGACAGAACTTAAGTGGTTCTCAAATTTACCTATTTCTCTTCCCAAAAGGAAAACTAGTTGCAAATATACTTATGTACAAACACTCCACTGAAATAAATGTTAATTATTTTATTCTGAGTCATTATATCTATGCAAGAATAGCTGGAGGGTGAGACTAATGAATGCCTTCACAAATGACTGAACCTAAGAAAATTATTTATCAAAGTCAGAGAGTATATTTTGTTAAATTTATTTTCTTTTCTTTCTTTTTTTTTTTTTTTTTTTTGCCTTTCGGGCCACACTCAATGACAGTTAGGTGTTACTTCTGGCTACGTGCTTGGAAATTGCTCCTGGCATGGAGGACCATATGGGATGCCAGGGATCAAACCAAGGTTCATTCTGGGTCAGTTGCATGCAAGGCAAATGTCCTACCACTGTACTATCTCTTGGACTCATTTATTAAACATTCTTAATCAATAGCATGTTGTAAAAATAATGGATACCTGCTTGTTACTAAAATATCTACACCTTCAATTGCATGCATGCAGAGACCATATTGTATAAAATTCCTGCAGAGAGATAATGTAAGAGTAGAATAAATATCACTCTGCTTAGGAGGCCCAAGCTTTATATAAGTGTCGGCTTCAAAATTCTAATTACTCAGCTTTAACTTAAAGTTAAATGCAATATGACCCTTTACTTGATGAAAGAATTTGGTATCATTGCTTCATAACTGTTTATGATAAAAGAAAGCCGCGAATGATAAAATAATAGCTTTGTTCATAGTTGAAGACTCTTTTTTTTTATTTGGTACCAGGTAGAATCATCCTTCTGAGAATTAAATGAGTAAACACATAAAAATGCTTCAAATTGACTAGAACTAAGTAAATGTTAACACTTATTAGAATTGCTTCATATTCTGAATGATTTCCCAAACAATGAGCCAAATCAATAAAGTACATTTTGAATAAAAATTTAGGAAATATGCTCTTCTTCAAAGTGGGTAGAATAACTTCATAATTCTGGACAACCAATGACTTGGAAATGCTTTTATCCTACAGTTATGAACCTATATCTGAACTTCTCTGAATATCAAAGCAAAACAAATGTATTTATTCATCCCTACAGTGGCTGGCAATTTGTCAGTAGTTAGTGGAGATGTTTTTTAGTGGGGATGTTGTAGGATAATGGAGTTTCTAACCCAGCAGTTTTATTTCAGAAAGCCTATTCGATTTGCACGTGTAAAAATAGTCCTACTGAATCCCAGAGGGGCTTGATTTCAGCATTACCAGCAGCTCCATAACAGTGCACAGAGGAGAGACTGTTCTAAGAAATGAGCTCTGTGAAAATGTCACAATATTCTACTGCAGCATTGTCATTTGATGGTCATTTTTCTTCATGTTATAGCTAGCCTTCTTAATACCAAGAGTCTTTTAAACATGCCAAAGATACATGCCCCTCCAAAAATACACATGAATCAGTCATTTGCATTTTCTCATAAAACTCTTTTTTCTTTCCAAAAAGCTTTGAGTCAGAGACAAAGGACATCTATCTTTTCACGAAGAACTACTCATTCAGAACACCATATAGTTTCCCTAGTTTATTTATGTGAGTGCATCACAGGGCATTGCTCCCTCTATACTTTGGAAGATTGAGCATTTATTAAGCCTTTTAGTATCATCTAGCCTGCTCCCTGATATTTTTTTATGCCATATGGAAGCATACTCTAGCTATTTACGAATATCTTCCTCTTATCATGCATTTATCTAGCTGCAAATGAACATCCATTTTCTCTTTAGGTAATCATTATTCCATGCTTCTGTTGGAAGACTTTTACTAAAAGAAGACTTTTATTTTCATAATAAAATGGGTTTTTTGGGAGGGTTGTTTTTTATTTTTTAAGTAAGGTTTTCGATGCTGTTTCAGGTTCACAGAAAAAAATTATCTAAAAAATTATTTTATTAAGACCCTGTAATTTATAGAGTTGTTCATTTTGGAGTTTCAGCCATACAATATTCTAACACCAGTCTCCACAGAGACAACTTCTCTCTACTGATATTCTCAGCTCCCCTCCCACTTAACACCATAATTCTTTGAGCTACCAGACTACTCTCGCATATGTAATTTTAGCATCTTTACTTTCTTTTTAAACTGTCTTCTTTCTTGTTCTTTTGCTCCCTCTTCCTTAGTTTTGGTTCTCCAGGACTTCCTCAGAAATGGCTGCCTTTATGTACACATGGTGAAAAGGGACTTGTCTTCTGTTTGTGACATGTGCAGAGCACAGTGTATCAAGGATTATTTTATTGGCTAACTTCTTTCTTCACATTGAAAAGTTGAGTGTATTGCCTCTAAAACACACCAGCTTGTGTATTGCATAGGAGTGGCATTGAGATATCTGCTTCTGGGAAAAGAGGTGATGTTGAGACTGGGACTCATGAAACTTGTTGACAGGTTAAACTGATAGCGAGAGCAAGAGCTGAGGTTCCCATGACTCAGACAGTGTATGATCCAGGACTGTATGAAACAGGAAGTGATGATAAAAAGGTCACAGAAATTGAGATCACTCTGGACCCATTGACTTCTTAAAATTCCTAGCAGACAGTAATGTGCAGAAACAAAGCCAAACACATCTCACAGTTAAGGGTTATGATGTGGGAATTGTCAGAGACTGGAGATAATCCTTCATTTAAAATCTGGAATAAATCTAGTTGCAGGTGAACCTCAGAGAAATAAGGTTAGCATTAGTAAATTACATAAAATTAGTAAAGGAATTGTCCATCAGTAGATACTCTGCCTATAAAACTGATGCTCTTCCCTCTGATCTCTGAACTATAAGACCCTTTGCCTTGGCCAAAAATACACACACACACACACACACACACACACACACACACACAAATATTGTCAGTAGAGAAAGTTTAGTATTAACTTGAGTTCTGTTCTTTCTGAAAGAAAGAACCTTTCTAAATTTGGTTGGATCTAACAGTTCTCACTTTGTTTCTCACCCAGATTAGACATATTTGTTAACTATTAAAAATGTACTCTGCTGATTGAAGAGGGGAGTGGTAAAGGTGAGATGCAAAAGTTGATTGCAGAAGTACAACCGAAGTATATCTTAATTATTCCCATTCACAAAGTAAATGTCAATTCTCAGTATAAAATATAGTCACTTGATCTCAGGGACATAACTATAATAAGAAATAAAACAGACCAGACATCTAAAAATAATAGTTCTAATTTGTGAGTGATTGTGCTTTGTGTAATGTTTTATAATGTGCAGACACAAAGACTTAAAGAGTTCTGTCTGTAAGAAGAAAGAGAAGAGCTGATAGCGTTTTTATTCTAATGTTCATTCGTAAATTCCACAGAGCATTTTTTTAATTTCAGTTAGTTGCCTCATTATTTGTAGAGCCTATTAGCCTCCTTAGAAGACATGTTCACTTTGAAAAGGTAGAAAGTCCACATTGAATCTTATGACTCATGAAGTATTTTTAAAAACTCAGAGAAAGAGTGAGTATTTTGCATATTTCTGTTTTAAGCTCTGCATTTCAAAAATAATATGAATATCCAAAATGTGTTTATAGTAAATCATTCCTTACTTCCTGTAATTTGTCCTTGAATAACCACTGAATGTGTCATCAGCCTTTTAATATATGTAGGTACATAAATACTCCACACAGTAATAGTAAGATCAATGCAGAATTATATTATTAATACTGCACTGGAAGAAGGGCCCTGGAGGAAGAACTCTGCTGGAGCATATTATGTGTTTAATGAAATATACAATCAGACCGATTAAATGTCATACTTTTTTCATATCAGTGCAACTCTTTATGCATTCATCTCCTTTTATGGGAGGCTGAGTGGCATCATGGTGGCTCCTGGTCCACTCTAGACATCCTTGTTCTTATGAAAAGGATCACAGAAACTCCTCACAAAGGTTCTAAGATAAATGGAGAATTGCTCTCGCCTCAGAGAATGATTGTCTACATTCCAGATAGCCATTAATTTGCTTATTTTTTAAAGTCATGTAGTTTTGTTAGATTGAGACCACTCATTTACAAGAATGTAAATGTTGATAAGTTGTAAGGAATATAAAGATGTAACACCATACCCACCACAAGAATGGCAATATTTGTAATCCACAGGGCCTTTTCCTTTTAATTCTCCCAAACTCAGTTACCTCTATTTTGATGTCAGAATCTCAGGGTTGGTTTCCAAAGAAAATTGACTGATCCATAGCTTTGTATGAAAAAGACCATTCAGCATTTGTCTTCCCCTGACTTATTTTGCTTTGCATGACCTCCTTAATTTGCATGCATGTTGTAACAAAAGACAAAATTTCAACTGTTCTTGTAGTTGAGTATCTATTGTGTATATCAAACATAGTTTCTTCATACATCTATCATTGGATTATTTTCAGAACTTGGATATTTTCAGAACTTTTGGATCTAATAAAAGACAGTAAGAGCCCCAGTAAGAGGGAAGACACTCAAACAGATCACTTTGCTGCTCCCTACACTTGGTTCTTTATAAAGAGAGTCTAAATTTCTCAAGATACCTTTAGTAAAGAAAGTGGGTAAAATGAATCAAACATGAGCTTTATGCACAGATTTATTTATGGCCAGTGAGTAGATTTTATAGCTATGCCCTTTAATTTCGGTTATATTTGCAGAAATGGAAATAAGATTGAGTGTTCACCTCACACTTTATTATTTAGTGAGCTTCTCTAAGGATATTGGCATTTGCTTTAAGTATGTTCTCTGAGACAGTATATAGTAACATTCGAGTTTTGGGTTTCCAATTTATTTTCATTGGAAAATTCAGACCTTTACTGATGACAGTAATGTTTGTTTTTAATTCTTTCACTGTATGGTATTTTTATTATGTAAAAATTTTTTAAATTTTATGTTTTCTTATTAAATTTGTCCAATATACTGAGTACCCTTTTTAAGGCTCATATTTTTTGGTTATTATTCAGAATGAGTTTTATATAGATACTTTCTCTCCTGTACATATCCTCTTGTATTAAATTTAAATTGACTGCATGCTATTAATTTTCAGTTTGTATTTTGAATATATTTATATCTTTATTTCTTTTTTAATATACTTTAAAATATCACTTAATACCTTGACTACAGAAGATCAGCATACTTATAATTTCTCTTCCTTCTTCCCTTTTTTATTGGCAATGGTATTTTTACATTTCTGTGTTACTAGGTATTAAAATATTTGCATTCTTGTTTGTAGTAAAAATAATTTTGCCTTATGTATTTGAAGTCCTTAGATTAAATATATTAGTTATTATAGCTATACCTTTTGCCCTGGAATTATAAAGTGTCTTTTTCTCTCTTTTTAAAGATCTCAAAGAATATTGATTGCATGTTTAAGAAAGTTTATTTTTAATTTTTTTATTTTATCTACATTTGCCTGAATGCATAAATCTTTGTTAACTCTTTTTCAGGATTTTATAGAATCTATGCTGCTATATTTAGGAAACTGTTAACAGATTCATGCAAACTTCAAGATACACTTATCAGGCAATCAACCCAGAAATTCTACTTCTAGGTATTTATTCAAGAGAAATGAAACTATATACCCCTAAAAAACTTTGGGAATGAATGTTCAGAAAAGGTGTATTTAAATAGTTTAAGACTGCTATCTACCCCAAAGTATATCAGTGGGAAAGTATATGAGTGTGTCATGCACATTGTATAATGAAATAATATTTGGAAATTAAAAGTATAATTTGTTTAAATATACACCTACGTGAATGAATTTTATAGATCTTAGATAGAGCAAAAAAAGAGGCAAGTATAATAGTGGTAAAATGAAACATTCATATCTTCGCACAGGAAGAATATTACACTATAAATTCAGAGACCTATGTTCTAAAGCTTAATGCATTATCAAATCATGCAGCTTTAAACTTTGTGGTATTTTAATTTCATTAACTATACAAAAAACTCACATGAAACTAATATCACATTTGTGTGGTCCTAAAGTCCAGAGTATTTAGTCATTTATAGATTATAATCTTATATTTTACTAATTTGAATTTCACATGAAAAAATATTGATGTAGTCTTCTATTCCTTATCATGTGTTATTGGTAATGGCCCTCCAGTTCAAGAACACTTCTGTGAAATTGCTATACATCCTAAAATAAAGAGCCCAGGAATATCTGTGAATCATATCAAGTTATATTATATTTGCCAATTTATTTCATTACTTATTTTATTAGTCACTTTCTCTTCACTATAATGATAGTCTAGTGTCTCTTATGTTTAATTATTAATTCCACAAGTGCATATTAAAACTTCACTTTAGAACTATGTAATTGGCTGGGAAATGGACTTCTTATTTCTGGTTTCTTTTCATTGGGATGTGGGACATGAGGAAATTGGCATATTACCTCTGGATCTGTGTTTAGGAGTTATTCGTGTGATGCTGATTGTAGGTAGTGTTGGAATTGAGCCAGGATGGACTACATACAATGCTATCTTTCTATCTTTATAAAATAAGATATTTATCTCTTCTTTCTGAAGAAGCTGAAGTATCTTACAATTAATAAATTTCTCTTCTCCTTCCTACATTGAAGCTTGCATTTCTAAAGGAAATTTGGCATCATAGTAGATGAATCTCTTGAAAAAAGATATGAATAAAAATTAACATAATCTCTAAGGATTATTTTAGGTCACTAAAAAGTGTTGTACTTAAAAATATAATCCAAATATAGGTAATAGCTACTTAAAATCATTGTTTCCTTTATATAGGAAAGTTGCTTCATTACAACATATTTCCAATATGTTCCAAAAAAATCTAAAAATGTCTGGACTTTAAAGTAGTACTGTCGGGGTTGGAGAGATAGCATGGAGGTAAAGCATTTGCTTTGCATGCAGAAGGTCAGTGGTTCAAATCCCGGCATCCCATATCATCCCCTGAGCCTGCCAGGAGTGATTTCTGAACATAGAACCAGGAGTACCTCTGAGCGCTGCTGGATATGACCCAAAACCCAAAAAAAATAAATAAAATAAAAATAAAATAAAACAAAACAAAAACAAAAATAATAAAGTAGTACTGTCATACTCTGTAGAATGTAGAGATAAAAAACAGTCACCTGTATTCTTACTGATGGCTAGTCTAAGGCAAATTTCAAAATTCCATGTTTGTCAAATTCTAGATGGCAATTCTTATGCAAAATAACAATAAAAATTGTTGCTCTATATTTTAGATCTTCTAGAGAAGTTTTTTTGTATGTCAGATATATATATTCTGATGGTAGTACTTCATTTGTAATTCTCTGGGTGCTACAGGAAACTTACTTTTTTTGTTTGGTTTATGAAGTGAAGGCAAGTATAAGATAACACAAGAGTATAAAAGGCCTTTATTCTTGGAGAATATAACTTTTCCTAGGTTGGCTTTGAATCCATAAAAGAAAATGATGACATTGAACATTTTTTGAGGAGCCAAAGTATATGCTATGACTTTTGGAGATCCACTTTGAATCTTGGTAGATTCAGTTATTCCATTAACATGAGCTTCATCCTCTCCAATGTGCATGCCTCAGAGCAGTTTGACTGTTTCCTTAGATTAGAGAGCTCATCTTTTCTTTTCTTAGTCCTACCTGATGGTTTTATTACACAAACAGCAATTGCATACTTCATTATATGATATTTCCTACCAAAAAAGTAGGTTTTCTCATATTCTACCAAATTAGCATCTTTCTTAAAAAATTTAAGAAAAATATCTCTAAGAATTTTTCTGGGAAATAATTAAGGATGTAAGCTTCATATCTAAAATAATAATAAGCTTCTAAAATAAGCTTCTAAATAATATATTCTAAATATATGATATATAAATAATAAGCTTTCTAAATAATGATATATAATAAGTTTCTAAAGTAATAATAAGCTTTATGTCTAAAATAATAAATGTCAAGCCTTCTTGATGTGGAGGAAGTAAAAATAAAATATGTATTTTATTACATTATTTTATAGAATAATGTATATTTTATTACATTAAAATGTAAATTTTATTACATAGTCCTAAAAAACTTCACCCTATCTCTGAATTTTTTCATATATCATAATACTCTTGATTTTGCACCCAATAGGAGTTTATATATCTTTCATCCTACTGAATTGTGAAATGCTTCAACCAGTACACTCTGGGTGGGAAAACCACTGAACTCATTTTGAGTTAAGTTTTAAGAATCATTTCCATTTACACCTCTGACATCCTGTCATCACTATGGGAATAGGCTACAGGCAGA
>PVKC010038588.1:0-12716 GCA_004027635.1 Crocidura indochinensis
TTGTACTATGGTCATTAATGCCTAAAAAAGAACAAATAGGGAACAGTCACCCCTCCTAGCAACAGCCACAAGGTCCCAAGGCTATTAAGACCCTTTTGCCCCCTCCCTCCAAGTGTTTTGCAAGTCTTCCTTCAGACAATAGACATGGTTTCTAGACCTGTCATAAAGCATGTGGTAATCCTCTTTAAGCTGATGGGCATGTTAAGAAAAACTCTCCATATGGTTGAAATGCTCTGGCAATAAATTACTAACACTGTTTTCTAAGCCTCATGGGGTAGCTCCACAGAAGCCTTCTGAAGTTTTCTAATAAATCTCTGTAAGTCTTTTCATCTTGAAAGCCAGAAATGGCGGTTGTGAAGCGTAACCCATTCACAACCATTACTGCTGAGTGTATGTCAAATTTGGCAAAACACTCCCTCCCTGGCACCTGCCATACCACAGTCAGGTGGATCTGGCTCAGAACAGTCTAAGAGGTGGGTAGCTAAGGGTGGGGGCTGGAGTCATAGCACAGTGTAGGACAGGATAGGGTGTTTGCCTTGCATGCAGACTAACAGGATTTTATCATTTGTATCCCATATAGTCTCAGCACACCAGGAGTGATCCCTGAGCAAAGAGCCAAGAGTAAGCCTCTGAGTACCAATGGGTGTGACGCAAAATTCAGACCAGACTAAGTCCGCAGGCCTAGTGCCCATCACCAGGTACCCCCACCAACTCTGGACTCTGCAGCCTGCTCTTGGTGCCATGAAGAGACAAGCACAATTCACTGGAAGGAACCCCAGGAGGTCCTACTCCAGAGGGTCTAGTACCGGCAGTATCATACTGCAGGCAGGTCCCCCCAAAGAGCCCATCAGCACCCTGCAAGACTGTCCCAAAGGCTTGTGTCCCTGGAGCTTTGCCTGGCATCTCTTGATTTCCTTGGACTATTTGTGGGTTTCACAAGAAAATTACTAGATTGTTCGCTATAGTGATCATTTAATATTGCTCTTCTGCCTCACTCTCAGATTTACCTCCCAGCCAAAAACCAAGCAGGATTTTTACCATCATTCAAAAAAGGGTCAAGAGTCATGGGGAGAGCTGCTTCCCGTGTTGCATTGGGACCATCCTCTGTTCTGTACACCTGAGTGTGTGCAAGCACAATGCAGATATCCAGAAAAGAGAATGCATTACTTTTTCTTTAGTATTATGATTTGAGGATTTGCTGACACTAAATATATATTCAATGTGGGATGGAGAAAAAGAACAAAAACCAGGCCCGGAGAGATAGCACAGCGGCGTTTGCCTTGCAAGCAGCCGATCCAGGACCAAAGGTGGTTGGTTCAAATCCCGGTGTCCCATATGGTCCCCCCCCCCCCCGTGCCTGCCAGGAGCTATTTCTGAGCAGACAGCCAGGAGTAACTCCTGAGCACCGCCGGGTGTAGCCCCCCCCAAAAAAAAAGGAAAAAAAAGAAAAGAAAAAGAACAAAAACCATTCCTCAACACTACAACAGATTCCTGAACATTTGACAAGCTTAAGCTCATTCTAGAATTGGCTTATGTGTCATAATTTGAAGAAATTTTAGGCCAAAAAAAAGGATCCTTAGAACAAACAACAGAATTCCACATTTCCATTACTATGGCCTTCCTTCCATTCTTGTCACAGGGCTGTGCTCCTTACAATTCTCACAGAGTCTTAGCTTCATGTCCTATCAGTTGGCCACCACCCTGCACTCCTCCATGCTTGTCTGTACCATATCACAGTGCTACTGATTTTTTCCAAAGTATATGATTATGTTATAGGCTGGATTTTGTCTTTAAAACATCATATGTCAGGCTAGAGTGATAGCATAGTGAGAGGGTGCTTGTCTTGCAAGCGCCTGGCCAGGATTCAATTCTCAGCATCCTATATTGTACCCCAATCACCACCAGGAGTGATTCCTGAGTGCACAGCCAGAAGTAAACCATGAGCAGTGATGTGTGCGGCTCTCAAACAAATAAATAAACCAACAAACAAACCATAAAAGGCCTTAGTCAGCAAAAAGGGGTCATCTGAAATTAGAATTGAATCTATAGTCCCTGGCAGAATAAAATAATGAATTTTCCTCTAATTTCAAATAAAGCTTTGGAGGAATAGGAGATGCCCTGAAGCAAACCATCCAGACCTTACCCCCCAAGTGCCAACATCCATGTCTATATTTTGAGACTGAATCTTTTCTTTGAACTAAAGGTAGGGAGAATTCAGAATGCTAGTTTTTCCTCGACAGGGTATGTCATTTATTATCTATTCCTCAACATCAGACTTGGCTTATTTTACAGGATACATGACAAAGACAGGTATGTTTATTGATCCTTACTGAGAGATTCTCAAATATTTCTGAAAAATAAAATGCAGGGTTTCTCCTACTGCCGTTAATGAAGTTCACTTAATCTAGACATTCATGTTTGCTCTGATTTTAAATTTTACTTTAAATCCTATGCTGCAAGTGGTTTCAACCTTCCAATATTTTTATCATGATAACTGACAAATTAAGTATAACATAGAGGCGAACACACTTTGGCAACAGAAACTGACAAAGTTAAACTATCTCGTGGTACATAAAATCAGTACTGAGGTGGAACCTGATGATCTGTGTCTCCCAGTTACCAGAATTTCTAGAACTTGAGCTTGCTCGAAAAAGAGGAGAACATTGAATGCACATAGTTTTTTTCTGTCAAAGACATAAAAGTGAATCATTGAAGAAAAGGCAACAACATTACTCACTCAAAAATGACTGTCCTTTAAAAAACATGATCAGTAAGATTACAAAAGTAACATATCCACTTAAAATACAGCACTGCACACTTTGTTTATAAATATTAACATGAATAAATCTAATTTAAAATTATAAAATAAAATACAAAATGTAAGATCCAGTACAAGACACAGAGAAAAGGGTTTGCATATGTGACTGGAACTGACCTCAAGGTTATCCTTCCATCTTGCTTTGCAATTCTCTGGTTCATTCTACAAAACTTCTGGACTTTTAACTGGACCATTCTTCCCATGTCTCATGATTGGCTTTTACTTTATTATCTCCCAAATCTTGCCTTTCATGTTCTTTCTGTACTTCAACACTCATCTCTTACATCCCTACATAATTCCATTCAAAAATTTTATTCAAAACACCTTAATTTACAAAGTTATGCATAATTGAGTTTAGTCATACAATGTTTCAGCACTAATCCAACCACCAGTGTCAACTTCCCTCCGCCAATGTTCCCAGAGTCCATCCCATACGTCCCTTCCCAGTCTGCCATTTTTTCCAACTTCCATTCCCTTATTTCCAATCACTTATAAAATTAAGCAATTTTACCCGTGACTTGAGCTTCTCCCAGTTAAGCCCTATATATGTTAGTGAAAACATACCACTTCTCTCCCCACCCTCAAAAATGTTTCCTTTTCTGGTTATTTGGTTCTCCTACCTCCTTTCACATAAAAGGACCTTTAAAAAGTATTTTATAATTGTTATATGTTCTTTGAGGAGAGAATCATGATCAGCAGATCGTGGTCATTGGTTTCAACATACTCACCTTTCTCTCAACAATAATGTCCTATTGAAAACCATGCTTCATGAAAAGCAAGCACAGCTCCTTGCCACAAAGACATTAAAGTATCCCTCCCCCCAAACAAACTGAAATATTGATTTTCCATTTTTTTCTTCACCATTGAATTAAAGTTATTCAAGAAGCACATACGAAATGTCAACATTCCTCTAAATATGTAAAACATTACACCATACAATATCAACATCTACATGATGGAACATAAACATATACAAATATGGGGCAGAGATGGGTCCTCAAACATCTCACAGGATGCTTCACCATTGTGAGAAAACCAGTCAACCACTACTAAAAAAAAAAAGAAAACACCCAATAAAACCTGCTCAGTCTATCCCATCAATGGAAGCCAAACAGAGGTAAGATAGATATAAAGACACATCACAGGGCCAGGACTGCCATCTCCACCACCATATTTGCCTGTGAACAACAGCACAACAGCACTGCCTGCCGGATGTAGACACAGACATGTCCCCACCCACAACACAGAAATGAGCAAAAATGGCTGTGGTCTGATCCAGCCAATGCGGAAAACACGGACCCAAACCATGTGGCATGTGTTAGCATAGCGATGAGAGCTGAATGCAGGGCTGTGAGCATGTGTGTGGCAGAGGCACAACCCTCCTGCTTCAGCAGAGACACACACCGAATGAGCAAGTAGTACCTGTGACGGTTTCATTAAACAGTCCTGGACCCTTAATGGGAAAACCATCAGTCTTGATCCATTCACCTCCTAAATTAGGGAAAATGCAACTTGATGATTAGAAATGAAGACTTGCTTTTCCACAGTTCAGAGCATCCCTGACACACAATAACATAAACTTCTCAACTCTCTCCAGGAAATTTGCTCAGCTCGTGGGAGTGAATAAGGGGGCCTTAAAGGGTTGAAGATAGTGCAAATGCTCTGTCTTTTCCCCTGGGTAACTCTACTGAGTGTTCAAACAAATTTTGGACAAAATGATGACAGCCAACATGGCCAGTACTATAAACAAAGGGAGAACTCATATAGGAGATATTCTCTTAAGATGAGAAGGGTTTTCTCTTCCCTTTCTAGATGGCAAAGGTATGGCCTCCAATTCTACATGAGACTTACCAGGCAAGCTCTCAGCTCTGTAAACAGGACGGCTCACTCCACTGTGGTTCTCTGCAGTAACCAGCACAAAGTACACTACCCCCGGCTCTGAAACATATGGTTCATATCATACCACCATTTCAAATCTCCAGGAAGGACAGTTTGACTCACTCCCTATCTTCCTTACTTCAGCTTTCGCCAAAGATAAATATCTGGTTTCAGCAGCAAGTCTGACCATAGCTATTTTCCACCTCTCTTTTATTCAAAAATCACTAACAGCCCTCTCATACTACTGAAAAAACAGAACCCAAAGGACAGAATGTGTATTTAGTGCAAAGTGTATGGTAGGTGTAAGAAAACTCGGCCTGGGAATAGGCCACCAAAAATGCGTTCATGCTTTTTTAACTTAAAATTAGTATAAGAAATAGGAACAAATGGCCACTAACTAAAGAGGAGTTCTAATCAACAGGGTCAATAACTCCAAATAGTATTTCCCCATGGAAGCTCTCAGTAAAAAAAGAAATCTCAAAAAAAACAGGAAGGAAATGTCATTACATCTCATCGAGCATAGCACATATGACTCTTTACTCCACTGCATTCAAGTTTCCTGAAATTCCCTCTGCTCTGCAGGAAGTCTCTTTGCTATGTCTCATCTTATCTTTGACTTATATTTCAGGAAAACTAAATTCTTTCTTGCAATGTTGGAAATGCAAATCTTGAAATAATGGTGCTTCCCTTTTACTTGCTGCTGTGAGTCAGGTCAGAAGTCTGGTCTCTTTGGTGAAGTTCCTGAAGTCATTGGAGTGGAGCAGGGCATATTTTGAACCTGTAGCATGGCAAAGCCAGCCTTCAAGCTGCTGGTTTTACTTTCTTGTGACAAGCAAATGAAGAATGTAGTATCTTGATGAGTTGGGTCTTTGTGGATATTTCAAGGGAAGAAGGGACTGGAGACATGAGAGTACTTCTGCCAAAGGCAGTAATAGTATCCACTGAGTTTCTCAAATGAGAAGCTTTCCTCTAATGAAGTCTGGATGCCTGCTGTGCTCCAGCCTGGGACAATGCTGGTCTGAGGATAACAGAGTCTGGTGGCACTCAGGGCTTGGCACCACAAGCCAATGAACTGGGAAACATGCTTGGCTCATTTGCCAATGCAAATCATGCCTTGCTGAGCATTTTTTTTTTTACTCCCAGCTCATCCGCAACAAAAATGTGATCCATATGTCTCTGATTCCCTCTCAGGAACTAGCTAAAACAGTGCTTGTAAAGCAATACATGCTTATTGATAAGTCTATGTCTCACCTTCTGTGTGTGTGTGTGTGTGTGAGAGAGAGAGAGAGAGAGAGAGAGAGAGAGCAGACTCTACATTTTCCTTCACAAAGAAACTCTGGAGTTTCCAGGATGAGGAATTGAGGTAGAGAAATGTGTGTCTAGACCCTCCCAGTATTCTAACTACTTTCTATCATATTACCCCCAAACCCTAATATTATGGTGCAGGAAGAAAATTAGGAACAGTGTGGTAGATGTTGCCAGGAACTTGGGAAGTCATCACTGGGTTAGGAGGTCAGTAAGATGTTAACAGAGCCCAGGAGACACATGGTTTTCATGGATGCTGACTTCATTGCCACCTTATGATCCATATGATGATGAACCATAAATCTAGGTGGAAGTTCAGCCTCCTGAAATCTAAAACAGCAGAAGCTCGAGGATCCAGAGAAGGCAGTGCAAAGCCTAAGTTCAAAGCCACCTACATCTATATATCTAAAACCCATGAGAACCCAGAATAAGGCTCCCTGAGGAGAAGAACCTTGCCATTTGAGTCTGCTGGCAAAATGGACACAGACCCCCATAGAATACAGGACTCAAGCACTCTTGAATTTTGAATGGTCCATAAATGAGCAAGACAAAACTACAGTGTTTTTATTAGGTTAAAATAGGACCAACATATTTTCTAAATAGATATTTTACTGAAAACTGTTATAACTGTTGCCTCATGGAGTTTGGAGCAAGAGTTGGGGATTGTGGATATCAAATTTAAGATAGGAAAATAAGCTAAGCAATAAATAAACTAAGGAAGAATCCCATGGTCCTGTCCACCTAACACTCTCAAACACTAAGTCTCTAGAACCCAAACATGACTTGGGCCACCAGTAGTCATCCTAAGACCAGGAGCTGAGAACAGAGAGGAACAGTTAGTTATGGCTGGGGACAAGACAAGGTACCACTTACCCACATCCTCAATGAGGAAGGAGAGTGTCTCTGCATTCACCTTGGTGTATCGGAGGCTTTTCAGGGACTTCCCAAAGGCTATGTTGTAATGGTCCACGGATCTACTGGTAGTCTCTTTGGGTGGGTCCCACGTGACTTTCAGGCCCATTTTAGTGGACAGGACTTTCACGTGTCTTGGCTTCAGTGGGTGGTCAGCTATGCAAACAGCGCATCTATCAACTTAGGGGAACAGCAGGTGGGCAAAGCCAATCTTTATGCCCAATGTTCTCTGATATTGTTAGCACGAAAGAAAAGGAGGTTTCATATGCCTGATCCTAAAGACTGTCTGGTTGTGTTTGGGCAGGCTGACAGCCAAACAAACATCCCACACATACCAGCCTTCATGTCGTTTGGATAACAGCGGGTGGTCGCAAAACCCAAAGGGAGATAAATCAAAGTAAACCACAGGCCTTCCCCTGCTTGATGATGGAGACTGGGTGGAGCAAGAATAACCAATTAGCCATTTGACACGTGTCTTAAATCAATGCGCCATGTTCTGCAAGTGCTGTTGGATGGTCTTTAAAGTATCTCAGGAGGGAGTAATATAACACTCTCACCACCAGAACAAGTACTCATTGGATCCAAAGCAGAAAAATAAACTTTCGTCTTCCATAAAGAAAACTGTTTTAATGGTTTAAGAGGAAAGGTACACTGCTGATTAATCTGCATTGCAGATAATGTGAATTTTTTCTTCTTTTTCCCCAGAAGAAAAGCAAGTGGTGAAAAGTGCAATATTATAGTTTTCAGTTATGACATTCCCTGAAAGTATTCTGGAAGGTTTCAACATATCCAGAAGGAAGAACATTCTGTCAACGCAAACTCTTTTAACTTAAAATGTAACTGATATTACAAGATGTGTTTATTTTATGGATATACACAGACACACAATGTGCATAGTCTATAAATATGTTAAATACTCGGGCAACATTCAGGGCCAATCTGATTATTCAATGATGTAAGTCGGTCTCCAGGAGAAAATATCATCTCAAACAATTCAACAATCTGACATTTAAAAATAACAACAACAACACATTTGCAATCTCATGGAAAAGCAAAGAGGAGTGTTTTGCATCACACACAAATACGTTGCAATGTCATCTTCCTATTGAATGAAGTTTCAGAACAGAGTAAGGCTGGAGAGTCCCACATCACTGACCTCACCCCAGTTCCTCTGGCTGCCACCTTTGAAAGGAAATAAAGAGCAGAGGAGATGACTTGAGCAGAGTTCTGCTTTGAGAAATTTCAGGAATGAGAAAGCAGGATTGAATATGCTGGTTTTCACAGCATTTGAGAAAGAATGTCTGTGTCAGAGACAAAAGTACTATGTTAGCCTCTGGGCAGGGCCCAAACCCACAAAACATTTCCTCCCTGGGTCAGAAATGAGGCACAGGCAGACCCTGGCAGCACAGACCCCTGGATCTAGGCCTGGCTTTCTTGGGGAGATGCTTGAATTGAGGAGACTAGAAAGGCAGGACACAGATGACTTTCTAGGGGGCATCACTATGTCAGCTCCTTGTCCATAATTCCCCTTTACCCTTCTTCACCTGAAGGATGCCTGTCAGGAGTTATTTTGCTGGGGCCTAGGGGTCCCCACTCCTCCCAAACATTCCTTTGTTTCTTCCAAGATGTCATTCACAAAATCTTCCTTCCTTCTCTGCCTGGCCTTTTCCAGATGCAAACCTAATTTTCCACAAAAGCAAAAATCATCCCCCACAAATGAAAGCAACTCCCTCTATCCCAAGAGCATGCAGAATTTCAAGGAGAGATCCCCAAAAGGAAGCTTTGGATAGATGATTGCTCCAAGAAAAGAATGAGTGAATGAGTGAGTGAACGAATGAGTGAGTAAAGCAAAAGACACTTGCTTTACTGTTCAATTCTGAAACTCCCTCAAGAGATGGTGAAACTCAGCAGACAGACCACCAGGAATGTGAAACCTAAGCACCACCCTGTGGTTTGGCACCCAAGACTGTGAAAGTGTTCACATTCATTTCTGAGACCAGTAAGGAAAACTATACTTCCATGAATCCAGTGTTCTCCCTGCTCATCCTTTCCTTTGTTCTCCTCCCTGACCCAGTCAGGCAGGCATTCCCAACTCACAGAATAATCCATGGGAAGTGTTATGAAACCAAGTGTTAATCAATTAAGTGTTTTTATTTTTTCCCACAGTCCTCCACTCCACCTGTCCAACCTCTCAATAAGTTTTCAACAACATGTGTACTTAATGCCCGACCATCAAGAAGACAAGTGCCCACCCTTACAATGGAGTTATCTGCCTCCACATAAGGAGAGATACAAAGAGCTCTAGGAAGAACCCAAGAGAGATGAAAACGTGGGTTGGCAATTCCTAATGCATAGCATTTCCTCTACAACCCCAATCAATATCCGCAGGGTAAAGCCCTGGTCTTGTATCTATAAGGCAAGTATCTCCTGTTCAATATAAAATCTGTGGGTTCAGATTATAAGCCCCTTTCAATTATGCTCTTGCCACCTGCAGGCAATCTGAAGGCAACAGAGACCCTCCATCAAAATGTTCCAAGGCAGCCAGAGAAATAGCACAGTGGTGGTGGCGGGGGGGAAGGTGGGGGGTGGAGATTTGCCCTTGCGCACAGCTGACCTGAGTTCAATCCCTGACATTCTCTATAGTCCCCTGAGCCCACCAGGAGTGATTCCTGAGTGTAGAGCCAGAAGGAAATCCTGAGCACAGCTGGACATGGACCCCAAACCAAACCAACCAAACCAACTACTCCAAGTGTCAAAATAGCTTTGCATGGGCCCCCAGGCTGCTGGGCTGAGACAGTCAAAGATAAGGCCAGTGACTGGAACAATGGAGGGTGGGGGGAAGACACCCTACTGAGCACCTAGCAGGCCTTGCCCCCATCAAATGTGGCTCTTAAACACATCAAAACCTGCCCATCACATGTCTCTTACTTCAACTTTAGTTGAGTTCAAATTGTACTTTCTACTGGAAACCACCCAATGTTTCCCAGACTCTGAAGCATAGTGGACAATGAAACCCCTGGAACATCGATGTGAGAGGAGCAAGCCCATCCAAGGAAGGAGAAGGGCAGCTGGGCTGAGGCAGAAACCAGGGTTTCTCCTACCTGGATGGTGACAAAGGAGCCTCCTGCCATTAACCAGCAGAGCCCAGAGTACTTCTGGGAAATACAGAGCCATCCAAGATGGTCGCCACCAGTGGACAGACACCAAAATGGTCACATTTAAAAAGTCATTTTATGAGAATGCAGGAAATATACTTGATGAAAATTATGACTCTACTCTTCTCTCAATAGTGCAGAGTCAGACACAGGGCTGGGATGGGAGAACCCCAACCTTCAGCGTACCCCCAATCTGTAAATCCCATGCTGGCTCCTCTTCTAACAGCTCACACACAGGCCCCACAGAAGAGGGCTCCAGGCTGGCCTGGGTCTTTGGGGAAACACCATAAAATAGGCCCAACTGAATCTCTGAAGTCTTCAAACTTAAAATAAAACCACCCCCAAGGAACTGAGCCTTTTTGCAAGCTGAGCCTGTGTCTATACTCTAGGAAGCCTCTCCAAGCTTCAAAAAGAATACAGAGTAGGCAAAGGGTCAGTGGCCGAGGGTCATGGCACTTTCCTCAGAGCCCATCCATTTCTGGGTCTCAGGGGTACTGACTTCCACACCCAGACTTGGCACTTGGCAGACACACAGGAACGGAGAAGCAAGGAGTGTGGGATTGGGGGGAAGTGAAGAGAAGTATGTGTGAGTGTATATATTAAAGTGGGAGAATGTTGGAGGAATGTGAATGTATATGTGAGAATACATGAGTGTGAGGGCATATGTGTGGGGGGTGTTAATATGTGGCTTTGCATGTGAGGGGTGACTATGAATGTATATATGTGATGGATAGGTGTGTGCGTATGTGTGTGAGTGTGAGGATATGTGTGAATATGTAGGCATGAATGAGTTTGAATGTGTGGGAGTGTGAGTGTTGTATGCATGAGGGTAGGGGATAAGTCTGCATGTATAGTGTCTATGTGTGTAAGAGTTGGGTGACTATATGTGTGCAGTGTGGATTGTGTGTGACTGTGTGGGTGGAGTGTCTGAGTATGTGTGAGGCTAGGTGCAAGGGTGTGTGTGCAGCGCTATTTACAATAGCCAGACTCTGGAAACAACTGTTGCCCCATTTGTTGGGTCCCATTTACTCCTTTGTTGATTGTGTATCCACAAAGAGCTCCCAGAATGAGAAATTGATTCCTATCCTCTTGTCCCCTTTTGGGGGGAGATCTTGGTAATATTTGTCTGCAGCAAATAATCCACACAGACAGGAGGGTTAAGGGGTACAAGGTTGGGCAAAGAGAGTCCTTTGTCAGCCTGCTGCTAGCTCCAAACACACCTAGAGCCAGCCAGCCAACTGGCAAAAGACCCCGAACACCTCGCGTCCAAACTATTTATTCGTCTCTCAACAGCGTCCCCAGCTGGAAGGTCAAGGTGGGACAACAGGCAAAGAATAATCTCTTGGAAATATTTTCATATACAACAACAACCAATATGCCCTTCAACAGACGAATGGCTAAAAAAACTGTGGTGCATATACACAATGGAATATTATACAGCCATCAGGAGAGATGAAGTCATGAAATTTTCCTATACATGGATGTACATGGAATCTATTATGCTGAGTGAAATTAGTCAGAGGGAAAGAGAAAGACGTAGAATAGTCTCACTCATCTATGGGCTTTAAGAAAAATGAAAGACGTTCTTGTAATAATTCTCAGAAACAAAAGAGATGAGGGCTAGAAGTTACAGCTCACCTCATGAAGCTCACCACAAAGAGTATGAGTGCAGTTAGAGAAATAACTTCATTGAGAACTCTCCTAATAATGAGAATGTATGAGGGAAATAGAAAGCCTGTCTAGGTGGGGATGAGATGGGAGGAGGGAAATTTGGGACATTGGTGATGGGAATGTTTTTTGTTTTTTTGGGGGGGGCCACACCCGGCAGTGCTCAGGGGTTACTCCTGGCTCCATGCTCAGAAATTGCTCCTGGCAGGCACAGGGGACCATATGGGGCACCAGGATTCGAACCGATGACCTTTTGCATGAAAGGCAAACACCTTACCTCCATGCTATCTCCTGGGCCCCGGTGATGGGAATGTTGCACTGGTGATAGGAGGTGTTCTTTACATGACTGAAACCCAACCACAATCATGTTTGTAATCAAGGTGCTTAAATAAAATATTATTTTAAAAAAGTGTGTGCACAGTGTGTATTGCATGTGAATGTGTGGGGGTCAGCGTATATGTAGGAATGTGTGTGCAAGGGGTTTGTGAGAGTGTAGGATATGTAAAGTTAGGAGTGGGAGTATATGTGTGAATGTGGGGGTAGAGTGATATGAATGTATATGTGTGGCTGTGGGGATGCGTGTGCATGTATAGTGTGTGAATTGTGGAGGTTGGTGTGTGTGGGGGAATATATTGTGTGCAGTGTATATATGTGTGACTATGGATAGAAGCAATTGAAGGAGTGTGTGTGTATATGAGAGAGTGTAATTATGGGATGCTTGTGTGGTGTATGAATGTATATATATGGAGAGGCTATGTGTGTGTGAGAGTGTTTGTATGTGTGGGGAGGCTACTAGTGTATTGTGTGTGAGACTGCAGTGTCTTGCCCCTCCTTCACTGCCATCATTCATCCAGGTGACAGAGGGCAGACATATTGCCTCCCTGGCCTGCCTCCCCAGCTAGGCATGAACCCACACCCAAACCCTCTCACATTCTTCATCTAGTGTCAAAGCATCACTTTACCTAGCAGCAAATGGTCTA
>PVKC010038589.1:0-12729 GCA_004027635.1 Crocidura indochinensis
TTTTTTCTTGTAAAGTTCTGTCAGCACCTTGTATATTTTGGAGATTAGCCCCATATCTGATGGGTATTGGGTGAATCGTTTCTCCCAGTCAGTGGGTGGCTCTTGTATCCTGGGCGCTATTTCCTTTGAGGTGCAGAAGCTTCAAGGAGGAAAATGCACTCTCCAAGCGGGTGAAAGCAGAGATTAACAGATGGGAATACATTAAGCTGAACAATTCTTGAAATGCATACTAGGCTAGATATGGTTCATTATACTACTAGAAACAGCAGAAAGACCTTCTAATCTAACATGTATTGCATAGAACCCAATGGAAAATATTGCCTTAAGTACTAAGAAGTGATTGGATTTATACTTAAGTGCTGCTCTTGGGAAACCCCACCATATTGTGGAAAATCATATCCCATAATTAAAACCTCAAATCCCAGACAGTAGTCTGAGTAAAACTAATTTGGCTTAGTTTATACAATCAGGGTTACAAACCTGTATTGAAGCATGGGATGTCTTCCTAGAAGAGGAGATTGTCATATCTTAAATATCAAAATTATTGTAATTAATGTATATGTAAACTTCATAAAGAATATAGTTAGGGGGAGGTGATATTAAACTAATAAGTCAAAGCTGTCTCTTTATGACAGACTGTGGCTCAGGGTCTAAGGCTTTTAGTGGTGACCATCCACACAATCTAACAAGACTTAAAGTACTATAGATTTTACATCCAACAATAGAAAATGCCCCAAATTTGAATTCAACATAAAATTATTAGGCACAGCTAGAGAATATGACACATATAGCAGAACTGAAAAAAAAAACATAGAAATGACACGGAAGACATAAGGGCCAGATGAAGATGTTTATTTAATTATTCCACATGCACTTTATTTAGTCACAGAAATAAGAAAAAAAAAACAGGCACACAAGAAAGAGAAAAGTGAAAGGTAGGAAAACAAAAAATGAACTCCTACTAATAAAAAAAATTCAGTATGATGGAGATAGTACCCAAGTCAATTCCTCTCACCCAGGAGTGATCTCTGATTGCGCAACAGAATCAGCCTGAGCACAACTGAATGTAGGCCAAAAATGAAAAATAAATAAATAAATACTCTATTCAAAACACTGAACAGTATTCATGACACATTTGAAAGTAAGGGACATGCCAGTGAGATTGAGAATATAGAAACAGAAAAAAATATACAAATAAAACAGCAAGAACTTACTGGAGAGAATGAATTCAGTATACTGTCAGAAAATATGTTTGAGGGGTGGGATACAGAAAAAAATCTTGGAAAATATGCTGAAAATGACTAAATCACAGATTCAAGATGCTTAATGAACCACAAGGAAAAAAAACAATGCAAAATATCTCATGAAGAACTCAATAATCAAACTGATAAAAAATATTGATAAAATACTAAAAGCTAAATGGGGGAAACTGTACAGAAAATGAACCACTTTTCCTATTATTTTTAATCAAGTTGATTTCATTTTCAGATATTTACATGAAGGATATACTTTTAATTTTAAGACCAAGCATTATTAGCTTCAAATATATGTGTATGACATACATATGATGCACATTAACATATACATAACATTCAATAGATTATCAAACTCTTAAGGTACTTAACATACAAATAAACTACCCATACCAGGCAGGAAAAATATATAGCTTAACTTAATTGGAAAACAACTGACAGTTTAAAAAAAAATCAATCATGAAAATTTTAATAATGTGAAATTCAGGGTGTAAACCTGTATGGTAATTTGATAATATGATAATCTTCAGTATATCCAACATTACTTATTATTAAGCAATTTTTATTAAAATGACAGAAGTGCCCTTTGTACTTTCTGTCTACAATAAGAAAGAATTCTGAGTATTCTACTTTTTTCTTAGAGGATAAGGAGTTTCCCTGTTGGAATCCTACAACACCTGCCTTATTTAAATTTTAATAGTATACATTTTCATTGATAAAAATGAGCTGAGACTTCAACTTCAAGCAATTCCAAGTGAGTACACAAAGTACATATGGTAAGCACATGCCTATGACAGTAGGGCAGAGCAAAGAGAAAATGAACTTTGATGATCACATGCTTAGCAGAGTTAGACTAAATTTAACCCCGCTGACTTCACAACCAAGGAACTAATTCATTTACAAAAGGGGAAATCAGCAAACTCCCTTCCCCAACCCATTGTGTTTTACTAAGTTATGACTGACATACAACATGAGTAAGCTTTGAGGAAGTTAAGCAATTCACTTTTCTTAGATATATTGCAAAATGATTGATATAGTAAATTTAAAATCCATTGTCATATAGATAAAAATAAAACTTAAAGATATGTCCTTTCATTATGACTCAGACTTTTAGAATCTATACTTGTAACTGCTTTCATATTTTTCATGGGGTCATGCTAACTATAGTATTCATATTGCACAAGATTCCCAGCATTAATTTATCTTCTAACTGGGAAGTCTGAACCAAAACTTTCTTCATCCAATTCCAAAACCCTGTAACAGGGAGCCGGGAGGTGGCGCAGGAGGTAAGGTGCCTGCTACCTTGCCTAGGACGGACCACGGTTTGATCCCCCGGTTCCCATATGGTCCCCCGTGCCTGCCAGGAGCGACTTCTGAGCGCATAGCCAGGAGTAACCCCTGAGCGTCGTCACTGGGTGTGGCCCCCCCAAAAAACAAAAAAAACCCAAAAAAAACAAAAACCCTATAACAGCCTATTCCTTTGATAACCATAATTTCTTTTATTCACTTAAAGTATGAAGCTGAGCCTTTGAAATTTCATAATAAAATGGTAAATCAATGAAAAAATTTTAAATTTAAAAAGTAACTTAAAAAACAGCATACTCTCAAGTGGTTGTTACGGTGAATTCACAATTAGTCAGACAGAAAGAAAAAGACAAGACATAAATCATACTTCAGAGCCCTTATCTCCCAGGCAACTCCATTTCAGCAATGCAATTATACTATTTTATGGTCCTGTGCAGCATTTTCAACAAGTCTTATAGAAGTTGATCTTGAGGATCATTTTAATTTTCTGTAAAGTAACTTCTGTGTATGTGAGCTGGCAAGTGTTGAAAAGATGTAAAAAGGGGTATTGAGGCCTTGTGCCAACACTCCTGAGGAGTAAGAACTGGGTGGGTAAAGGTAGAGCTCAGAACTTACAATCAGCTACTCCCCAAATGAAGGTGTTAAAATAGGTATTTTGTATCTTCATTAAGGGTGACAGCCAACTTTCTCTTAAGAAATTCACACCTTTCTGGTTTGGGCACCACAATTGACCAACACCCATTTTTTGCCTCCTGATTGGGCAAAAGGATGTTTAACTTGATATCCTGTGTTAATTGGAACATACTTTGAATAGTGAAATTGATAAATTCACAAGTACCCACTTCTAAAATTCTTAGGTTAATGATTTAAAAAAAGATAATTTTGTTCTGCTCTCTGTCTCTCTCTCTCATTTATTTATTTATTTATTTTTGAATTTTGGATCACACCTGGTGTTGCTCAGGGGTTACTCCTGACTATGCGCTCAGAAATCGTTCCTGGCTTGGGGGACCATATGGAACACCAGGATGGAACTAAGGTCCGTTCTGGGTCAGCAGCAAACGCCCTACCACTGTGTTATCTATCGTCCTGGTCCCTCTGTCTCTCTTAAAACAAAATAACTCTAATCATATAGAACAGAGATAGAATTCCTAAGTTGTGATATTTAAGAAGTAAACATATCAAAAGCCAAAGGACTAAGCCTTTGTCTTGAAGGAATATTCCTTCTCACTACAGAAATGCTACTTATAGCTCAATTGTAGGAGCTTAGAAAACATCAGGGCTCTCTATAAGCAGCATTTACTACCCAAGAGAAAGAAGAAAAGAAGAGAAAAGAAGCAGGAAGGCATTTCAATGGTAAAATATACACAAGATATACAAGGACTTGGAAAATAGCATCTTATTTCAAAATCAGTATAAACATAGTGTTTTAACCTTTTGCATCTGCAAGCAATGGGAGATAGTGAAATACAGGATACATTCCCTTGATAGGCACAAAGTAAGAATGTAGACCCTAGTGATGGAGGGATAGCACAGCGGGTAGGGCATTTGCCTTGCATAGAGCTGGTCTGACATCCAATATGGCTCCCTCCCAAGCCTGTCTGCAGTGATTTCTGAGTGTAGAGCCAGAAGTAACCCCTAGCACTGCCGTGTGTGACCCCAAAACAAAACAAAAAACAAATCAATGAAAAATATAAGCCCTTCTTGGTGATGACCCTACATCTTTCAAAGATAAATTGATCTGAAATTTGTCTTTACTTTCTAAAAACCTATTCATCACTCCTCTGCAACATGGATATTTCACTCCACCAAAATTGTTCTGATAAAGTCGCCAGCTCTATCCTACCTGCCATGTTCAGTAACCAGATATCAGATTATTATGCTAATGAATTGTTTATTGAATTATACTCTCCCTTTGTATGATTCTCCATTCATAAATTCACAACAAAAATACATGATAGTAGCTTAAAATTCCATCTGCATCTACCCCTTATCAGATAAGGTATTTGTCACATTTCCTACAGGCCTATCATATTCATTCATTATGGATATTTTATGACTAAAAGAAAAAAAAACATCCTGCTTCTGACTATTGTTATTA
The DNA here is from genome assembly GCA_004027635.1 of Crocidura indochinensis. Taxonomy (NCBI): domain Eukaryota; kingdom Metazoa; phylum Chordata; class Mammalia; order Eulipotyphla; family Soricidae; genus Crocidura; species Crocidura indochinensis. Next base: position 4,657 of record PVKC010038589.1, read on the forward strand.
CTACAGTTAATCAGTTTTCAGTTTAATATGCAATCATGGTGAAGAGCCGTGGATAGGTGATAAGGACACATACAGGGACTTTTAGGTGAGTTCTTTCATAACAGTTCTCTAAACAACTCATTTTTTTTTCACATACTTTTCTGGGGGCTAGAGTCAGAATTCTGCCTTGAATGAGAATTTTGTTATATTTGGATTCCTAGACATGAGCAGCAAAAGGATAGAATATTGACCCAAAATAAAACAGAATATCTTAATACTAGTGTTAGGTCAAAAGAACCCTTAGATTATTAGAATAACCAGTTAGCAACCTGCATATATTGCTGGAAAGTGATGGTGCCTGACTGCTCCACATCCACCTCCTTGAACCTCCGCAATGTCTCCAGGAGCTCTTCTTCCGTGGGGACTGGCCAAGGCATTGAGGTTACTAACAGAAACTTCCGCCAGTCCACAAACTCAGAGTTCACAATCAATGAATATGTCAATTCCTGCAACTACAAGACAACAGGAAAGATCATTGTAATATTTATATGACTTTGTGTAGGAGCCCTGCCTACTCATACTTCTTAGCACAAGATTCATGTGAAGGGAAATGACAGTATATTCATTAAAAGAATCAGTTCTGACTTTTGTTCCTTCAGGCTTTACCAGTCTACACAACACTTAGAAAGTGTTTCATTTTGCTTCTTTGACACTTTATGTCAAGTACTGTGCACATGCTAGTCATTTTTAAAACTATATATTTATTGATAAAAATAAATCAAAGCAAATTATCAAATCCAAACAAGATGGAAGCTTACATCAGGTTGAGTGAAGTGCATCCAAGTGTTAGGGAAATAGTTTGAGCCAAGATTCAAGGTGATCAAATCAAGCAGAATATCAGTGAAGCTTTTACTTCCTATCATGCCTGAAATAAAGAGAAAGCTAATTTTCAATTATATTACATGGCCATAGTTTGTTTCTTTTGCTAAAATAAAAAGGGGGTATTTATATAATCAAATATTTCTTATTATTTAAATTTGTAATTTCTAGAGAAATGCACTTTGAAAACAAAAATATGGTTGTCTTCATGATTATTTCTGAAAATGTCCTTTTCTAAGCAAGTAATAAATTATTCCAGATTGAACAAAATACTCAGACTTACTATTTAGTTTGATATCCTTTTTGGTCTTTTATTCAGAATAAATTGGATTAAAAGTACTATTCTACTCTTGGGGCCAGAGAAAGAGTGCAACAAGTAGTGTACTTTTCTTGCATGCCCAGATCAGGATTCAACCCTTGACATCCCATATAATCCCCAAATTTGCTAGGAGTTAACCCTCAATGAAGAGCCCTCAGCACTGTTGGGTGTGGCACCAAAACAAAACAAAGAAGCATACAAAAAATACTCTAAGTTTCTAATAAATTAGGACTAAGAAAAAGGAGAAAGGTTTTTTATTATTTATTTATTTATTTATTTATTTTGGTTTTTGGGCCACACCCGGTGACGTTCAGGGGATACTCCTGGCTATTTGCTCAGAAGTCGCTCCTGGCAGGCACGGGGAACCGGGGAATCGAACCCAGGTCCGTCCTAGATTAATGCAGGCACCTTATCTCCAGCGCCACCGCCCGGCCCCGAGAAAGGTTTTTTAAATGCAACCAAATCAAGTTTGTTATCAAAGTAACAAATTAATTCTCATTTAGCCTTTTGGTCAAAGCATATTTGGCTTTTTAGAGGAAAGAGAGAGTTAAATTGTTAAATTTCTCAATTAGAAATGCTATCTAATTATTTACTTTACTTATTATTACTAAGTATTTTGTAAAAGATAACTAACCTTTTAAATGCTTTGCTTATACACTAATTTACTTCGTCCGAAAAAGATATACATTTAGCATGCTACTCCCTTCTAATTACATGCACATGCACATGCCCAAAAAAGGGGGGGGGGGCAAAATAAATCAATTGGCTTAAGAGGTGAGTTGGATAAATTATGATAGAGGTACCTTCTAGAGCCAGAAGAAATTCCTTTGTAAATTCAGGGATCTTTCAGGTCCAGAGCATATAGCTACTCTTTGTTTAGGAGTAAGAAGAGTAAAGCATAGGCATAGCATCTCTAAGTTTTCTGTTTACATCTAACATTTCAATGTGATTTCCTCTAACCTTTAGGAAATTGCAATTTTTTTTTAAATTTCAATGATTTAAACCAAATAGACAATTTTTAGTTTTAGAAGATAGGTTGAATGAAAAATTCTGCAGGTAGTTCATAAATAAATTCTCTATCCTTTGCAATTAGACCTGATTAATAGAGAATAACTTTACAGTGAGTAAAATTTATAAGTAAAATGATCATTTTATCATACCAACTTGGAAATAATTGGAAAGAAATAATTTATATTCCTCAAGATTTTAAAACCATAAGTAAATTCTATTGCAAGGTTCAAAGCATTTAAAAATCTTTGTAAATGTATGTGATATTTCCATCATGTCTAGAACAATAGTATAAGCAGAGCAGTGAGACAATACTTTGATTTTTATCGATATTGATGATTTGGGTGTTCAGTATGGAATATGTAAACTATTTTAATATTTGACCTTGTTTTCAAATGAGCAAGGATGTGATGTGATCTTGACATATAATACAATAAAAGAAGCAAGTACACTTAAAATTCTACTCATAGATTGGAAAAACCATCTTTCAATTTGACCTTAAGTTATGTAGTATAATATTACTTAAAATTACAAGACAAATTGGGTAATCATATTCCAAGCTAAAGGAATTCAGACCATAATTCTAGTCTGGTAACTCCTAGAAAGAAATCACAGAAAAATGGCACCACTACACCCACACAAAGAATGCAGAAACATAGTAAAATTAGGAAGTTTACAGAGAAAACAAATCTTTGGCTTTTTGTTGGTACATGTTAGATGCCTTTCATGTTTGATGTGGAGACAGGAAGTTATTTTATTTTTCAATTTCAAGGTTTTTGAAAGCAATTTTTTTCTTCTTATCCTGGTGATCAATGATGGTGCCAAAATTTATCACTTCACTCATCACTGTCAGAATAATGACTCTCTGAGCTGGAAGAGCAATCTGAATCAGGACTTGATTCACGAACTGAAGAAGGTGTTCTTGTATTCCATAAATGGATAGCTTTCCTTGGGTCAAAGTTATTAATGTCTGGAGAATTTAACTGGATGACCAAGAGATCTGTCATACTATCTGTTCTGATCTTGGTTTGCATTTGCGTCTTGGTGCGCATCATCTGATTAAAGCCACGCTCTGCTTCTGCTGAGCATGCTGGGAGTGTGAGCACCAGGTCCACCAGTGTTAGGATATTAGGATACTTGTGCAAGTAAACAGAATTCACAATATCCCAGGTCAATTTGCGGATGTTTAGAAATCTAGGAGGGGAAATTAAAAATATTTAAAAGACTGAAAACTCCCAAGTTTCACACAAATTGTTTATAAATGTCAACTGGGTCATCATTGCTTACTTAGCATAAATCTCTATCTTCAACATGCTCCATTCAGTGTCTACCTCATCGATTTTCACATTGGCAGTTTCCAGTACTGGTTCATAATGTGAAATCAGGATGGATACCTCTTTTTCTCCAAATTCTGCAATCAATATACAAAAACATGTCACATAAATGAAAACATTTTTTTACAGATAATCAAAGAATAATTTTGAATCAGACACAGTGGTTACCTTGATTTATTTTTGCTGGCCACAATCTGAAGCTTCCAATCATGGTTGCCTTCACCACATCTTGGCTGGCATCTCTGAAACAGCTTTGAAGCCTCTTGATAAGAAGTGTTAAAACCATGCTTCTCACATCAGAAATATTCCCCTTTCCTGTGAGGCAATTAGTAGGAAAGTGTATGTCTGAATTTACCCTACGTTCTTTTGGTCCTGGTCTGAGAAAAGGAAAAAAATGCCCCAGATAATAATAAAAAAGAAATGAAAAGTCCACTGGTAAACAATTTCCCCAGCTGAATTATTCAATGTAACTGATTTTCAGAGCATCCCTGATTCCTCACCTTGTTTGATATATTCTGAGCATTTCCAGTGTTGACTCTAACGTAGCAAATATGTCAGCAATGGAAGAATTTCTGTTTTGGCTGACACGGGAAAGGATGCTGAGAACATTAATGACATCCACTAAGAAGTGGATAAATTTAACAATGTCTGCTTTGAGAAGGGACTGCAGAAGTTCTTTGGCTTTCTGTGAACTGGTGTTGCTTTTGTCTTCCTCTGCCTGAAACATGGTTGGGAAGACAGTGGTGGGTTAGCCTTCTAGAAATCATTTTCTATTTCTCAATAGAGATAATTCCTGTGGTTGTGCAAAACTAAAATGGTGTGTTGTTCCAGGAATACTTACTGAGTGAAGCTGTTGTATAATTGCAGGATAACCCTTGAGAAAGTTCTGGAGGGCTGTCTGTAATCCCTGGAGCCACCTTCTGCCTTCTACATGGGATGGCATGGCAGGACAAAGGTGAAGGCCTCTGAAAGCACTTATTAGAGAGCTCTTATGAAGAGGAAAATTGTGATAGAAGTGATAAATGCTCTGAAGGAGGTCTCTGACATCATTGTACAAAGGAATGCTATGGAACACAGTTTTGTAGGATAGTTCAAGATGGTGTGCAAAGCAGCAGCCACTCAGCACACAAGGCTGGATTTCTCTTAAAAGTGAGGTCATTCTGTTGCTCTCTCCTTCAGAGCAAGGGACACCATCATCACTTCCAAAACCCACCAATTTCTTAGCCCAGTCTTGGTTTGACAACCTGAGTTGAAGATTTCTCTCAAGGATCCTCTCAATGGCACGTTTTCTTGTTAGAGGATCCCTCTTTTCTATGGTCTGCAGCCCCACAATTTGGCAATGCACCTTTCCTGCAAGGGAAAATTGTATGTACACCAGTTCTGCTTCTTCCATTGCACCATTTGAAATGCCATCACTGATGATGGAGAAGAATTTGCTTTTTTCTAGCTTCTCTTTTAGATTTTTTCGTTCTACTTCAGCAATAAAATATGTAAAAGTACGTGCTGATCTGTTGGTTCTGAAAACTGGGCCGATATCCACACCCTTCATATCATCCAGGCTGCACATCCAGATGAAGTCTTTAAGGGGACGTCCAGTCTTGGCAATAGCATGGCACGATCTGAATAAGTTCTCCACTCTGCCAAGGGTGACCTTGCTCATGGTCCTCACCATCAGATCGGTGGTGGCCCTGTTCACTGGAGAACCACTGGTGGCTTCCATTAAGGAAGCCTTGGCATGAGCCTCACTTAGATGATGGGCATTGAGGAATTCAGTTCTAAAATTGTCAGTGCCATATAAAAGACTTACTTGGCTTCCCCTTGACTTCACACCATGCTTACGACACAGGCCGCAGAACATAAGATTTAATATTTCATCATATATGAGCCAAGGGTACTTTTTAAGCCAAATTTTCAAAAACTGATTGTTCCTCTTTGGCATGTAGTGGTCAAGTTTCCGTGGCTTTTTCAGCATTTCCAGGACCTGGCTCCCGTCACCTAGAGTATTCTGGCCTTTAAAAGAACTTCACATTGTTATTTGTAGTAATATCAGTGCTTATGCTGTTTTATTTAATCTCTGCATCCTATGTTCCCCCCAACACACATATGTATTCATCTATTGATTCTGAAAAAAAATAAAAATAAAAGTGCCTATTTTTTATTGTACAAATATTTGTGCTAGCATTTTTATAGCATTAAAATTTTACATTTCTATTTTTCACTTTCTATTATCTTTATTTTATATTTTAAAAGTGGATCAATTTGCAGGGAAGGTCAGTGGGAAGCAAACTGAGGACAGTAAATGTGGCAGGAAATGTGCATTCTTTTGGTTTTTGGGTCACACCCGGCAGTGCTCAGGGGTTACTCCTGGCTCCGTGCTCAGAAATTGCTCCTGGCAGGCACGGGGGACCATATGGGGCACCGGGATTCGAACCGATGACCTTTTGCATGAAAGGCAAACGCCTTACCTCCATGCTATCTCCCGGGCCCCAGGAAATGTGCATTCTATGAATGAAATTCAACCATCAACAATTTTGTGACCATAGTGCTTCTATAAAGCAACTATAAATATATTTTTCAAGTGGACCAATTTTTATATGATTTTTATTGTGATCAAAAGTGAATAACAAATCTTTCACAGTAATATTTAAGGACCATTCTCATGACCAGGGTTGTAAATGTGGACCAATTTTTATTATCAACATTTTATGGATTAAAACAACAACTAACCAAGAATACTAAGAGATTAACTAGTTTTTCCCAATTAGTTGGCACTGGAGATCTTAGGGGGGTCAAGTTCCCTTAGAAGCAGAACTGCCCATGATGCCCCTGTTTCTGAGTTTCACTGTTAATAGGTTTCTCTGATAGAAATGGTAGTGTGCCCCACTTGTTTCTCGACCCAGTTTCTGCAGAAAAGATTGTCTTTTTGCTATCATTTCCCTCCCAGGGTGAGAAAGAAGAAAGAGTAATGGCCACATAGGACAAGGTTTCCTAAGGTTGGCTGGTGTCAGCTCTTTCTTACTGCCTCTATCTTCCCTTTTCTGAGTGTAGTGAAACCATGCTGGTTAACTGACATAATGGTGTCAGGTTCTGAGGACATTCTCAAGGGGGGTTGTGAAGAAGTTCAGCTTTATGTCTTATCTTAATCTTTTCTCCAAAGGTCTAAATTATTACATACATTTGATTTGATTATGTGTCAGAGAGAGGGATACATCTCTGTCTGGCTAGAGAACAAAAAATTAAGATGATACCAAGCAATATTCTGAAATATCAATTTCTCCCTGCAGGCAGAGAACCTAGTCCTCAGTTCTTTCAAAACTCTTCTTACAACTCCAGGCACATTTATTACTGATATGTTACATGAAAATCTGGAATACTTTTGTGTAATATTATATTAATATCTCTTAGGTCAATATTAAGTATTCATCATGGCTCCCAAATAGATTTTAAACTCTTGAGACACAACCACTTCTATCTTTACTATTCCATAGTCTTTGGATGTGTGCTAAACCACTTGCTATACATTTAAGAAAACACATCTGATTATTTTTCATAGTCTCGTTTGTCTTAAAAACTTCTAGTAGGAAATCTTGACATTTGTTAATCAACCTCTATCCTTATTAAATTCTTTTTTATTGTTTTGTTTTTTGGTTTTTGGGTCATACCTGGTGACACTCAGGATATACTCCTGGCTATGCTCTCAGAAATTGTTCCTGGCTCCAGAAATCTAACACTGGAAGATCAAACCACAGTCTGTCCTAGATCAGCCACGTACACACTAGCTGATCTAATCACTGCGCCACTGCTCTGGCCTATGCAACTAAATTCTTATACTGTCTTTTAAAATAAATATTTTTCAGTCATTAAAATGGAGACATACATCATTTCAAATTTAGAATATTTCTTGGTATCTTTTTTCTTTATTTTCTTTCCTGAATTGTTACTTACATATTAGCTATCATGTTTGCTATCAATTCTACTGAAATAAATGTTGATAAATATATGAAGAAATGAAAAAGTAAGTCTCTTGTTGCTAAAAATTGACTGTGCTTTTCACTCTAGGTTTTAACTAGCTTTTCTGTTTTAGCTTTTATGGATTTTCCAGAAGATTCTTTCTCTGGTTTATCAAATATACATTTATTTGCTAGTATTAATTCCTACTGATCCCCAAAATGTTTCTTCATAAAGAATACCTGAAACTCTGCCTAAACACAGATTTACCAGGTCTAAAGTCTTCTAGTTTTATGACTATTTTCCTTGATTTGAATCTGAACTTGGGGAAGAGATTCATGCACTGAGAGAACCATAGGTTGGGCATGTGGGGGCCATAATCCTTTAGGCTGCTGTAATTCTCAGATTTTTTTCCATCAGGCAAGATTATCATTAAGTAACCTCAGTCTTTATCAGAACTTTTCTAAGACATCTTCCCTTGTTTAATATTTTATATCAATACCTGAATAATTTAAGCACTTTTTCAGATAAAAATATGGGTCATGCTTTACTTGCAAACATAGTGCATTCTATTTTTATATTTCCCTCAGAAACTTTAAAGTCTAG
>PVKC010038590.1:0-12732 GCA_004027635.1 Crocidura indochinensis
TTCTTTCTTTCTTTCTTTCTTTTTCTTTCTTCTCTTTCTTTCTTTCTTTCCTTTCTTTCTTCTTCTTTTCTTTCTTTTTCTTTCTTCTTTCTCTTTCTTTCTTTTCTTTCTTCTCTTTCTTTCTTTCTTTCTTCTTCTTTTCTTTCTTTTTCTACTTCTTTCTTTTCTTTCTTCTCTTTCTTTCTTTCTCTTTCTTTCTTTCTTTCTTCTTCTTTTCTTTCTTTCTTTTTCTTTCTTCTTTCTCTTTCTTTTCTTTCTTCTCTTTCTTTCTTTCTTCCTCTTTCTTTTGTTCTTTCTTCTTTCTTTCTTCCTTTCTTTCTTCTTTCTTTCTTTCTTCCTTCTTTCCTTCTTTTTTCTTTCTTTGTTCTTTCTTTCTTTCTCTCTCTTTCTTTTTCTTTTCTTTTCTATTCTTTTATCTTCTTTTATTTCTCCTCTCTGTTGGGGCCACCCCTGGCAATGCATAGCATTACTCCTGACTCTAGTAATCTCAGGAAACACTCCTGGTGGTGCTCAGGCAACCATATGGTATGCAGGGCATTTAACCAAGGCTGCATGTGTTCCAACTAAGTGCTCTGCCCATTTGTATGATTCCAACCCACCTCTCATTTTCAAGAGCAAGAATCACCATGACAGTATTTCATTGTAGCTATCTCTATTGTCCTGGAGCCATCAAACAAGAAAAGGTAACAAGAAAAAGAGTGGTCTAGTTCATATGCTGCCTGACTTGGGGGTCATCCTTGGATGTATTATGCTCAGGGAAGGAGACTAGCACCTGGAAATCCAAGGTGGTCAATTTATTTTTTTCTGGTGATGATGAAGGTAAATCTGTTCCAAGCTTCTCTCTCTCCCTTCAATTCAGACAGTTCCATGCAATCTCCTCTTTCCTCAGCTTATAGACACAGTACTCCAATAACTGTCCCTTCTTGTCACCTTTGTCCCTGTGTCTTTGTCATCCTTTTCTGTCTATTCTAAGAAGAGTACATTGAATTTGGGGCCAACCTAACCCCCACAGAACTTCTCTCCATCCTTCCTGAATTGTATTTGCAAAGACAGTCTTCAAAGCATGTCACATGCACATGTGAACATAATTTCGCTGAGGACACTCTTAAACTGATCATCATAAGAGCTTTCTGGCACAATTTGTCAGTAGGGAAGCCAAATGCAGAGATGAAATAAAATAGTTCAAGAGAGGGGTAGAGATGGATTGAGGCAGAGGAGTCAGGGCCACCATGAGTGTCCACTGTGAGTTTGGAAATGCGCTGCAGAGAGTCACCCTGTGGTGCCAGGAGACTGAGCAGGCACTCTGAGCCCAGCGGATGTGGAAAAATTGTGATTCTTTAGTCAGGCTTATGAGGGGTTGACTAAGGACACATTATTATGCTTGGCTACTAAGACGCTGATTTGACATTTGGAAAGAAAATACGTGGAAATTATCGAGGGATCAAGCATTGTTAATATTTCATAAGTAGGGGCAGGAGAAATCAAAGACCCAAACTCGCCTCTAAGTCAGAACAATGGTGTGGGGGTGAAGTTGGGAAAGGTTTGAGGGAAAGTTCGGGGGGATAGGGAGAAAAGAAGCTGTGCATTTACTTAGGAGTGAGACAATGGATTGTGGGAGATGAACATGGAGGGGTATCATGAACATGCATAAGGCCTCAGTAGATGCACAGCAGAAATAAAGAGTTTCTTGGGCAAATAGTAGCAGATGGGCCCAGGTGTCATTTTACTACACTCAGCAGGTTAACAGGCCCCATAGATACAAACCTGTATTCAGCTGCGGGACATTTGCATCACCTTTTTTACATTTTACTAATATACTTGACTTGAAATTTATTACTATCACCATCCTTAAGAGCGATTCAGGGGTCAGAAACAGGGTGGCGATGAGGGTGCTGGTCAACTCTGGTTAGATTTAAAACCTCAAATGATCCCCTGGGCAGCTGTACCAAATGTGGCCTTCCCCCAAAATAAGGGAATCTAAAAATAAATATGAAAATGCTATTAGAGGGAGATAAAGCTTTTTTCTTTATGTTTTTTAGTACTGGGGATTAAACCTATATTCTCATCCAAAGCATGAGTATTTATGCATTGTACTCATACTTATACAAAGAAAATTCTCTGCTACTGAGCTATGTCCTTAGTTCCAGAGAAAACTATGAATAAACATCTATCTATTATTTTAAAAAATGAACTAAATGGTAGTAGAGGGGTAGGAGCAATAGTACAGTAGGCAGGATGTTTTTCTTGCATGTGGCTGATACTGTTTCAATCCCCAATATCCCATATGGTTCCCCAAGCCCACTATGAGTGAGCACAAAGCCAGGTATAAAACCTGAAAACTTCTAGGTTTGACCCCAAAACAAAAATTAATAAATAAATGAATACCAAGATTGGGGTTAAAAGAATATATCTAATATAGCAAAAACCATTTTCAAAAAGTCCATGGCTGACATTATACCCCGTGGTGAAAAAATGAAAGATTTCCCTATAAAATTAAGATATGACAAGTATATGCACTATCACCATTGTTATTAAACATAATACTTAAAGTCCTGATGACAATAATTAGGCCAGAAAAAGAAATAAAAAAAGATCCAATGTGGGGAGAAAATAAAGTTAAATATCATTATTTGCAGGTGATGTGATAATTAACATAGAAAATGCCCCAAACTTTACTAAAAATATTAAACTAATATGGATTCAGAGTGATATTATTGATGGGTAAAGTGCTTGCCTTGCACGTAGCCTACTCAATTGTGATGCCTGGCATCCAATGCAGTCAGTCCCCTGAGCTCTACCAGGAGTGATCCTTGATCACAGAGTTAGAAGTATCCCTGAGCACAGCTGAGTATTCCCCAAAACAAAGAGCAAGGTTCAGTGACATGAAGTACATTCCAGACTGAGCTCCAGGTTTGTGGCAGAAGGCAGATGGTGTAGAGAAGATTGATGGCAGAAAGGGCTGATGAGGTCTTGAGAGAAGTGCAGGAGAAGTGATAGAATCTTTCCAGATTGTGATAATAAGAGCAGGGGTACTGCTGATGCAGACTTTCTGAAGCACTGGGAAACAAAGCAGAGATCCCATTTGAAACGTTATGGTGACTAGCATCATCTTTCCCCTCTCAAAGAGGAGCCCAACTAAGCCAAATTGCCTTTAGAAAACAGGGAGTGAGGTGGGAGAACTTTTAGGATCATGTTACTGAGTTAGATTTCTTCTGCGTTTGCTCTGATGCTGTGCTAAACCCAACTGAAAGATATCTGGTCAATTTTAAATTCTTCTCAAAGGCTCGGGCAAGCATATATGAATAGAGCACTTATTGTCCTTCAGAAGAGTAAAATTAACTCCTTGTCATCTATTCTCATCTGGTGATCTGATGGCATTTTGATGTCGGGTTCTTTCAATACAGGATGCCTGACAACTTGGGCCTCTTAAGCATAGCCATGACCCATCAGAAACAGGCTTGGGAAAATGGGGTCAGTGCCCTTTCAGCCCTTAACTCTGCCACGCTTGCGGCCAACACTAAGCACCCATGATTCTCCTATGCCCTTTGGATCACATCAAGCTCACAGGAAACCCCTCCCTTTGCCTTTTCAAAGGGATCCTTTTGAACTTACTCTAACCTATAGAGAAAGGGTAGTAGTCATTGAGGCAAAGCCCTGACCTCCATGGGCCCTTCTGGAGAAATACCAGCACCTCCTTCAAGCACTGAGAGACTGAGAGCCAGGATGACCTCTCTCAGGCCCAAGATCTTTGGGCACTGCTAGTGTTCCTTAGCTCCCAATACTCCTGGGCAGCAGTGTCTGTGGATTCTTGCTGCAAAGGGAAAACAACCAAATATGCATCCAGATGAAAACTTCCATTTCGAAAGCACATCATTAAAGCAAGCTGTGACCCAGATATTTGTTGTGGTGTGCTTGAGAGTTTCCAAGCTATTGAAGAGAATGGAAAAAGTGAAACACCAAAAGGAAAAAGAACACAGAGCAAAGTATTGTTGTGGGGATCTCTGGGAGTGAGTGGCGGGGAGAGGGACAACTTTGTACTTTCAGAAATACAGTAAGTTCCCATGAAATTTCACTGGCAGGTCCTTGGAAACTACCACTAAATACAGCGACATAAAAAGACACCAAGACCTTAAATGTGTCTTCATTTAGCATTGGCCAGAATTCATATTTTCTCATTCATCAGAAAGGAGATCTGAAGATCTGCTGGATTCACTCAGTGTGAAGCAGTAATGCTTGCAGAATTAACATATTTGCAAAAATTAAATGGTACAAGGAGGGGTGAGGATGCTGGTAGCACAAACTTCCAATGATGGCTCAGCAATAGGAAGCATGGAGCAGTACATATGACTTCTTGTATGCATGGCAAAGCACCTCCTTGAAAGAACAAGAAATCAGCTTCTATCTGAAGAGGAAATTAGCCTATATCTGCATGGGGAACCAATGCCTGTATGTCCTCTTCCATGCTTTCCACACTCAGATTGCACCTCGCTTGCCAACCAGGCTAGCTGTCAGAGTATGAAGGACATAGTGAGGACCACTTAGGAAGAAGGGAAAGGGAACAAATGGGTTTTCCTACTCATTTGTCTATGATTAGATTGGTATAAGCAACTTAGCCTCTTGACCATTTCTGGGCACTCCAGAAAATACAAGTAGAACCTGAACTTAGTACTATCCAACAGTTAGTTATACTATCCTTAAACATATTCCTCAGGCTATTCTTTCCTATAACTCTCTCTAATTTATTCTTTTAGACTCACTCTCTCCATTTCTGTCCCAGAGAGTGAGAATGTTTGAAGATAAAATCCAAAAATCTGTGTTTCTGACTGAAACATCAAGCAAACAGACCTCAATGGACCTCCAATAATTGTAGTAACCACTAGATGGCTCTACAGCCCTGGTAGTGTGACGTGTGGTGGGCTAAATTCTCTCCCACATCACTGCTGCTATTTGTATGTTTGTATGAAGCATCTCCAACAGTTGCAGCCTAGCTTTAAGGCTGTTTAATGGTAGATAGCCTTTAAGTATTAATGATTGATATGCATGGAGTTTATTCTATAGTGGAGTCATAATTTGGCTCACTTGGGGCTGGGTATTAGATCCTCTCTATACCTGTTTGCAACACTCCCTTGTAAAAGTTTACTTCTTTCAAAATCCCTTCTTCTCTAACGCTCCTTTCCTGATTTTCTTGAGAAGGGATTTGCTATTTAAATCTATATTCCAGGACGACCAAAGTGATAATGCAGGTCTTAAGGGATTTGTCTTGTATTCAGCTGTCTCTAATTCAATCCCTGGCATTACATATCATCCCCCAAGTCCCACCAGAAGTTATCCCTGATAGAGAACAGTACCAGTAGTAAGCCTTGAATATTGTTAGCATTACCAAAAACAAAAATGGGTGGGGCTGGAGCAATAACTGGTATGGCACTTGCCTTGCAAATGGGCAAGGGGGATTAATCCCTGGCATCCTATATGGTCCCCTGAACACTACCAGGTGTGACCCCTGAGTGCAGACCCAGGAGTAATCAAGCATTGCTGTGTGTGGCCCATAAAACAAAAAAGGAAAGAAGAAGAGAGGTAGAGAGGGGAAGGAAGGGAAGGAGAGAAGAGCGGTGATGGAAGGGGAGGAGAAAAGAGGGGAGGAGAAGAGAGAAGAGGCATCTTCTTAAGTATTTTTTAGTATTTTAATGTCCTCTGTATTGTTTTTATAGTGCTTAGAGCAATTTATATTCTCACAAACTATAAAAAGGTTCTATTCTACATTTCTGCTACCACTAGTTCTGATGTAGCTATTTTCAGTTATATAAAGACATATCTCATTGTCCTACTGATATGCATTTCTCTACTAAGGGACCTTTTTTATGTGTGTCTTCTTTAGCAGAGTGTCTTAACAACTATTGCCCATATTTTAAGTTTTTTTTTAAAGTTTTGAGACTTCTTTTAGTGAGGATAGTTTGGGTCACAACTGATGGTTCAGGGGTTCACTCCTGGCTGTGTTTAGAGAACTGAGGTGCCTAGTACTGAGCCTGGAGGTCTAGTATTGCAAATCCTGAGCTCCCGCCTACTAAGCCTAAGGCCCTGTGCAGGCTTCTTATAGCTAGGGGACATTAGCCTTTGTGAGTTAAGATGTATGCATGTTTTCTTATATTCAGTAAGATGGCTTTTATAAAAGGACTATTTTGCCATGCATCAGTTTTTAGCTTGATGGAATATTTTGTTTTTTCATTTGGGATTTTTCGCTCATGTTATTAATTATGAAATTATTTAGTTCATAATTAATTATGGGTACCAATGTCATATAATATTTCTCTTGATTTCTTCTATGGAACTTTATAGTTTAGAACCTGCCATCCAACTCTAATTCTTTTGGTGGAGAGGCATAAGAGCCAGCAATTCTTGGTCATCAAGATGTAGGGACTAAAGAACACAGGTTTCCCTAGTCCTTCACGGGGCTGCCTTACAATTGCTCTAGGACTCCAGAACAGCAACCAGAGATGCTCATAGTACCTGTGGTGTCAGCAATGAAACCATAACACCTGTTCTCTCTCCCAGCATTTTTAAGCCATTTTGAGTTAATTTTTATGCAAGGCTTGGATAATAATCAATTTCTTTCTTTTGCATGGGATATTCCACCTGTAAGTACATTTAAACCAATCCAGTGTGTAAATCTGAGGTTCAGGGGCCAAAAATGCTGTTCCTCACCACCCTCTCCTAACCTCCCTGAGTCTTAATTGCAGGGCATAACTACAAGTGTTCACATAGCTTCGTCGGATGCCTGTACAGATTGTAGCTCCAGGGCTATCTTTTTCTGTTATTCATTGTGCATTCTTATATTGTAAAATCACTCCACGTGCCTTATCTCCAACCCCTGGTGAGCCCCTGGTGAATCTGAATCAGGGTTGCACACAAAATAATCCAAATCAGGCTGAGGGTTAAACATGTGTAGTCTGGCATTTTTTTTTCCTAGTATGGAGCCCCTGCTGCCTGCCAGAACTGCCATTTTTTTGTTTTGTTTTGTTTTGTTTTTTTTGGGGGTCACACCCGGCAATGCTCAGGGGTTACTCCTGGCTCCATGCTCAGAAATTGCTCCTGGCAGGCACGGGGGACAAATGGGGCACCGGGATTCGAACCAATGACCTTTTGCATGAAAGGCAAACACTTTACCTCCATGCTATCTCCCGGGCCCCCAGAACTGCCATTTTTATTGAGTATAGAGACCATCAAAGTAGAGCTGCTATCCTGAGCCTGTTTACATATAAGACAATCTTTGTTTTGGGTGAAACCAAGTTGTAAACAAACAGATACAAAGAAACTAAGGATAAACTTTGTTTTAGGTAAAATATGTTGTTACCCAACAACTGTCCTTTTTGTTCAAAAAATTAAGGGGTACATAAGCCATGTTCTATTTTTCTTTGCTAGAGTCAAATCAGAATTTACAAAAGTGATTATTTTTCATAGACATAGTAAAAGTTGGATGTAATAGCATATGCCATAAATTTAGAATCATGGGATGTGAATTATTTTGTTTTTCTAAAAGACAATTAGGGGGAGATGTTGGTTTACTGGTCCTACCCTAATTAATATTTGTACTCAGCCCTAGGGTGTGCTGATGGGATATTAGATTATTTCCTGCTTTGTATTCCTCTCCCACACTAGGGTGGGGCCTGATTCTTGTCAATAAAAGCAGGGATCTGAGGAAGGCAGACTCATTCTTTTGTCTTCTTCCATTGAGCTGTGTTCTTTCTTAGGAGCAGAAAGCTTGGGTGGTTGAATTCCTTGCTTGAACGCTGGATTTCCTGAATTCGTTCTTGTACCTCTTCACTGTATGGATTATTTCCTGTGTCAATGTTTGCTTCCAGGCCTGTGTCTCACCAGATTCTCATTTTGGAGCCCTAGGCTCCACTAACATTATTTGAAGTCATTGATATTTCAAAAATATTGCACACATTTCTGCACCTGCGCCTTGATTTAATATATCTGGTTAGTGTGGACTAAATGTAAATATGGTAAGTAACAATTATTTATTCATTCAGCATAAGGGATAGTGCAGGGGTTAAAGTGCTTGCCTTATATGCTGGTTTGGTCCTCAGTACTGCGTAATTCCCCCCAAGCACCACCAGGAGCAACTCCTGAGCACAGAATAAAGAGAAGCCCCTAATCACTGCCACCCTGCCAAAAAATTAACTTTTTTTTATTTAAACAATATCTACATGACATTATTCGAGGTACTTGGTATTTATCAGTGAAGTTACTAAGATCCCTGTTTCTGAAATAGATCTTACAACACAGTTACACACACATTCACACTCATAGATATACACTAACAGACACACAAACACATAGCTTTTCTGATTAAATAAGACAATTTTAAAAAAGGAAGGAAGATGAGTGAGCCAGAGAGATAATATAGGAGTAAAGGTGGTTGCCTTGAACATAGTTGAACCTGCACAAATCCTCAGCTCCACACATGATCCCTGAGCACTTCAAGGAATGATTTTTGAGAGCAAAACAAGGAGTGACACCCAAGAACTATTGGATGTGGCCCAAACACCAAAATTAAATGAATAAATGGAGCATTTTTAAAGCATAGGTTACTGTTTTAGAACTTGCCCTAGGAAGGACAATCCTTCCTAGTGTATTTGAAGCATCCTCTGGAGCCTTGCCCTGGACAGGACCACATTCTTGGATGTGTGGGAAACAGTGTCACTGTCTGAGGTGTGTGTCAGAAAAAAAAAAATCGAGGAACATCATTTAATAAGCATTAGACTGCAAAGAGATGACTAATTACTTTTCCACCAGGCTGTGTATGGCAGTTTTCTTTGTATTTACTTAAAAGCCAACCATGGTGCCAAGGACATGGCTAAAGAGTACCACGATCAGGTGAAAATTCAATAGTTTGATCCCATGGTCCCAGCGCACTGCCAGGTGATCACTGTTAGCCTGAAATTGAGAACAATTGGCCTCACATATACAATCTGTCTACATCTTCATCACATACTTAGCATTATGGTTCTAGCCTCTGTTTTAAAAATTAAAATGAAAAATCAGATACTTGCCTAATGAGTAGGTATCTTTGTTGGGTCTAAAGACCTCTGAGATGGCAAGTACATCTCTTCTCTCATTGGTGGACAAGTCCTTATATCTCTAAAGGATTATAGATCAAATAGTGTTGTAGTCAACAGTGTCCTGCTTTTTGTTGTCTCGTGAAGTATGATTCTCTTAAATTGGAACTTGTGGTTTTAAATGGAACTCTAAAATCAGCATGACTTCTAGTATATAAGAAGCAAGGCTGACTGCACTGAGCCATTAAGAGACCACATTTATTTTACATGGATATTTGGTCTTCAAAGATATTCTGAACTGGTTGGTTGGCATATTTTTTGTTTTGATTTGGGAGCCACACCTGGCTGTGCTCAGGGATCATGCCTCGTAGGATTCAGAATAATATGGGGTTCCAGAGATTGAACCCAGGTTGACTATATGCAAGGCAAATGTCTTGCATTCGATACTATTTGTCCAGACCCAAGCTTGGCAGATTCTTATAGAAAGCATGAAACATGGTTAAATATCTGTACAGGGGGCAGGAAGGTAACGATACATGGGGTAAAGGAGCTGACCTTACCCTTTGTTGATCTAACTTGGATCCCTGGCATCTAACAAGCACTAAGCCAGGAGTTATCCAAAACCTATAAATTAAAAATAATAAATTTTGACAATGCTTTGAGATACAAGGGGAAAGATGGGGAAAGAAACATCTTGCTTGTAAGGAGTTTGATTTTGCCAAATTCCCTAGAGATGTGAAGGGTCCCAGAATACTGTGTCCTTTGCATCATACACCAGCAGATTTCCACACTCACTTTCTGCACATAAACTCAAGTTCCTTCAGGGAACTTGTGATGGAGAGGAGAAACTTTTGGGGCATCTTATTCTTGGAGAGTGGATAGCTGCCCTTTACTGTTTTCATGGTGGTTTTGAGGACAGCTGTTGCCAGGAGAGAAATGGGGACAATGTACCCTATTTTTGTTGATGAGTTCAGGACCAATCCAGAATAGCTTCTATCTCAGGGTCCCAGAGCAGAGAGGCCCAGAGCCCTTTGAGCTCCTGTGCCAACACTACAATTGGCATATAATGACATGATACTTTGTACCCTCCTCAAGTCTTTCCAACTCAGACTCCTTGAAAAATTCAGATTGGTATTTTGGGTTGCTTAAGAAAGGGCAGGTGAAGGCTGTGTCCTTTTACCCTTGGAAAATGTTCCCTATTCAATGCAGATTTATGACAAAGATAATTCAAGAATGCCCTTTTCAGTTTCTTTGTGTACTGATGTTGAAAATGTCACCAGTGGGTCATGTGATGGTTTACAGGGTAGAGCACAGGTTTAGCGTACAGGACCAGAGTTTTGGTTCCAGAATGACAGGTTTTCCCAGGCACAGAGCCAGGAGTCCCTGAGCATCATTAGTGTGACCAAAAACTCAAAAATGAAAAGAGAGGAAGAAAATCTTATTACCATCTCAACCTTAGTCTCCCAAGGAGGGGATAGTGTTCAGAGATTCTTATCAACAACTGTTTGGTAGAGCTGGGGCCATATCAGGAGTACCTTTGACCCAGATAAAGATACTCAATATGCCTTCTCAGCACTGATCTAGGAGAACATTGTAAAATACACAAGATTTTCCTTTTTTTTTTTTTAGAATTTCACTAACTCTATAGATCACAACTTCTTTTTTTTAATATAATTTTTATTTTGATCATAGTGGCTTACATATTGTTGACAATAATAGTTTAGGTACATATTTACATAAAATCAGGGGAATTCCCATCACTAATTTGTCCTCCCTATACCTCCATTTTCATCCTACCTCCCATACCCTCTTCTCTCATCCCCATTGTTGCTAGAATGTGTGGTCCCCTCTTTACCTAGTTAGACTACTTAGTAGTCTTGCACCAGTTTGGTCTTGGTGCCTCCCTTACAACTTCTTTTTTTAACTACTTTATTTAAACACCATATTACAAGGTTATTCATGATACAGTTGGTTTTTCCCCACAGTTACAAAGTTGTTTATGATTGAGTTTTCATCATACAATATCCAAAACCCTTCACCACAGCACATTTCTCACCACCAATATCCCCCTATCTGTCCCCATTCCCGCCATTTTCCCTGACAGCCTCTGTGGCAGACACTTTTCTCTCTCTTCCTTTTTTCCCTTATAGACACTATGTTTTGCAATATTCTTGCTGACAGAGTATCCTGCATATCACTTTATCTTCTTTCAGCACCAGTTCTTGTTCAGAATTATCATTTCCAACTATCTTCTTCATAGTAGAACCCAACTTCTTAATCCATTAATCTGTAGCTGGTCATTTGATTCATTTCCATATCTTGGCTATTGTACTAAGTACTGTGATGAACATTGGTTGGTTTGCATAGTTCCTTTTCAGTTAATGTTTTTTGTTTTGGGGGTAAATGCCAAAGCAGAGCATGGTAGCAATGAAAGGCTAAAAGCAACTCAACAGGGGAATTGATTCACACAACTGAGTTGGGAAGGTGGCTGAAAAGGAGGTGCCTGGGGGACTGGAGGGAGAAAGGTGAGTGCACTGGTGACAGGTGTGGAGTTGGAATTATACACTTGGGAAATGTCATTAACAAAATTGTAAATTACAATACCTCAGTCAATAAAAATATATTAATTAAATATTTTAATAATTAATTAAATTAAGCAAATTACCAACAAAAAGTTGGAAAGTGACCAAAGCTTGGCACAAAACGGGCATGAAAAGAACATATATCAGAGAATGATCATAGCACTGAGCTTTGCCTGGAATTTGTGAGTTAAACTGTCCCTTGTGGTCCTCAAAGCCAGGAGACATGGGATTCACAAATAGTACAAATGAATTTATTTGAAAATTTATTTCCAAAGGTTGTGCAGGCTTCAGATGCTCAAGAAGACCCAGAACAATAAACAAGTTCTCGGTCATCAAGAAGTGTTCTCTGGAAATACAATGCCTGTCTTGAAGACAGGCATGGGGCAGGGGTAGGTAGGAAATGAGGGGACAATGGTGATGGGAAAGTTGCATCGGTGAAGGGAAGTGTACATTTTATGGCTGAAACCCAGTTACGAACATGTTTATAAGCACTGTGCTTAAATAAAGAAATTATTTTCTAAAAAAGTGTACTCTGGGACCTCAGTGGTCTGTTGGACATGTGAGGCAAATAGAACAATGAATAGAATGGCTGGAGCAATAGTATAGTGGATAGTGCACTTGCCTCATGTGAGGTGGACCTGGGTTAAAATTTGGTATCCTGTATGATCTCTGGGTACAGAGCCTGGAGTAAGTCTTGAGCATAACCAGGTATGTGAAAAAACAAATAAATAGAAAAAGAACTGTGAGTAGAAATTCTTGCATAAGAAGAGCCCAGCCCCTTTTATGTCAGCAGTCAGTTTCAGGAAGCATAAAGAATTCAGGGCCCGGAGAGATAGTACATCGGAGTTTGCCTTGCAAACAGCCGACCCAGGACCAAAGGTGGTTGGTTCGAATCCCGGTGTCCCATATGGTCCCCTGTGCCTGCCAGGAGCTATTTCTGAGCAGACAGCCAGGAGTAACCCCTGAGCACCGCTGGGTGTGGCCCAAAAACAAAAACAAGAAAAAAAGAATTCAGGGTGGGCACAGGGAAATGCCATTCCTACCATCTCACCATACTGTCCTTAGCACAAAGGCCCTCAGGAGGGAACAGG
>PVKC010038591.1:0-12726 GCA_004027635.1 Crocidura indochinensis
TCTTGGAGAAATACAAGTATTGCATTATATACAGTATATATTTCCAAGACTAAAGGTATTTATTTCATTTATTTGAATGCATGCTAGAACTTAAGGATTAAATCTCTGATTTGAGTCCTGGCAGAGACTTAGAATGTTTCTAAATAAATTTGACATTAACAGTATTCATTCAAAAAATTCAATTTAAAAATTCAGAATCTTAACAGTAGAACTGTAACTTTGAAACAAAGCTTTTCCTAAGGCAATTTCTTTTAAAGCAGCCCCTTATTCCCTTTACTTAAAGATTAATAATTTAGAATTGAATCAAGATCACTCTTCTTGTTCTGTGATTAGAATAGGGTCAGGCAGTCAATCAGTAAAAAGTTATATAGCACGCCATGAGACACAAATCTCATGAAAATTCCTAAAATTACTTCTTTAAGTAACTCTCATGCTCCAATAGTTTACATTTTATTGATCTGCATTTTAAAATGAAATTCTATCATAAGATCTAAAAATCTCTAAAAGCTATAAATGTAAAACACAATATACATATAAATATATAAAAATATATTTATTGTGGGTTTTGTTTTCTCAGTGTATGAATTTTTTGATGAATAATTAGATTCTATTTGCTAGTGTTTTGTTGAGAATCTTTGCATCTATCTTATCAAGAACATAGGTCTATAATTTTTTTGTGGTATCTTTATCTGCTTTTAGAATCAGTATGATGTTATAACCATAGGAACTGTTGGGAAGTGTACCTGTTTCTTTTACAAGCAGAACCTGAAAAAAAATTGACAAGAGGTCCTCTTTAAACTTTTGAAATATTTCACTAGTGAATCTATCTGTAATTGGGCTTCTGTTTGTGAGGAAAATTTTGTTTACAGTGGTGGGAATTTTGCATTGCTTTCCTACTTACACCTCTGCACACTATTATGTGTTTTTGCATGACTGAATGAATGGAATGCATCTTCTTTTGGGGCTCTAATTACGGTGTGAAAATGGCTCTTCTGAGTCACAAAGTGGAGTTCCTAATTTCCTGGTAGTATGTATCTGAGCCAAATCTAGCTTTTGTGGCTGGAAATTCCTCTCCTTCCTTTTTCCCTTCTCTAGTTGTTGGCATGTATAAGAGAAACCTCACTTTAATATGTCCCAGGAGTGCTTGTCTCTTAAATTAAGTAGAATAATCTTCTTCATCCACACTTTCAGAATTCAATTCACTATGAATGAGAATGTTGTATGATTTGGCATGAAGAGAAACAGGATAGAAACTTCTCATATTAAAAATGAAACTTGACAAACGCAGTTGCCATTTCTGCACCCCGCCAGATCCATGGACTCACTCTATTTTTGAAAGAGATGTAAACCAGGCCAGGAGTCATAGGAACACCAGTCATTCAGCTGAAAGGTGACAAACTTGTTATGAAAAGGTGGGTTAAGTCCCTCACCCAACAGAGGAAACCCCTGCTGCATCTATCACCCATAATTGCTTCTTTGCTTATGGCAATGCTTCATTTCTCCTCTATAATTCTCTGCAGAGATTCCAGTCTGATCAAATTCAGAGTATGTTTGTACTTTTGTGAAATGAGGGAGGGCGCCCTTCCCCTGCCTTCTCTTATTTCTGAGAGACTGGCAGCTGAAGACATACCTCACAAAGACCACAGTATCAGTAAATTCTGAACCATTGTGCCCAATTCAGAACCACATGAAAAATTCCTTTGTTTACTACTGTCAGTCCCATAACAATATATCCTTTAGATGCTAATGTGTAGCTAAAGGCACCTAATGTTCAGAAACAAATGAAATAAAAATAATAGTCAGCTAACAAGACCTTACTAATCTTCTGACAATGACTTAATGACTTCATTGGAGATGCAATACTTTTCACAAAGTTGCTTGTTGATGTATTTCTTTTATTTTATCTTCCCTTCCTTCTATTTTTTCTTTCTACTCTTTTATTAATGATTTTTCTCTATCTTGTCTGAAAATAAATGTATTCTCATCAACTCTATCTACTTTGTGATACACATTCTTTAAATAAAGTAAATTAAAAAAGAACACAACAAACAGATTAAATATATGAAACTTCCATGTGTCCAAGTGATTCTACTCTTTCTTTCTCCTTATGTAAAGCAAATATGCACAGTCATGCATAAACTCAGGAGTCAATAGAAGGCCTTTATCTTTCTTAATTCTTATGCTTATTTCTTGCTGATGGCTATGGAAGCACTAAGAAATATCTTTCTAAATACATCATAAGAAAGATTAAAAGTCTAGATAGAGAACTTCGATTTCCTTATCTTATATAAATATGAAGAGAAGAACTATCCCAAAAATTTCGTAGGATTTCCTTGGATACTCTCATAGATATTCATTGCAGAGGTACCAGCCTAACTTCAGCGTTATTGCAAGGCCCTCAATCAACACTCCACACTAGAGCCATGTCCAAATCTTTTCCCATCTTTTAATCTTGGGAGTCAGAGTTCTCCTAAAGGTCCAACTAATAAGGTAATTGCTAGATGTGGTGGCTTAGTTCTACCTTTCTTACTAATATTCCTTCAATCATTACCTCCCCATAAAGTGACATTCTAAATCTCTTGATTTCATTTTTCCTATTTACATTATTTTTATTGTTCCTAGGGAAAATTCAGCTTTTGGTTTTATGCTTGCATTAGAAGTAGAAATAAGGATCTCTGAAGAAAGTGACTTACTTCTTTTGTTTAAACAAAAACTCATATATTATACTGATTTTTTTCTTAAAGAAAGTCACCATCTATATATGCAGTATGTTTATTTCTTTTTGTTCTAAGGCTAAGTTTTTAAGGGATAATATGCCATATGTGACTTTACAGTCCTGAGTACCATAAATGTGTTATTAGAAAGTGAACAGTTGAAACATTTTGATGACATATTTCTGGAAAATAAAGATAGGTTAAAGAACAGAACTCTCTTTAACATTAACATAAAAGTCCTATATTGATATTTAACCTTTTTGCATTATTCATAGATGAGTATACATCACCTAATTCATATTCTATTATTTCTTCAAATAAAACCAAACATATAAAATAGAAAAATGTATTTAATCTGAGGATAATGGCAAAATTATTTTTCTCCAATTTTATTCATTAATTATAATTCATGCTTTTCTTTTAAATAAGCATGAAATGTAAGAAATTATATTACAATAAGTAGGAATATGTAATACAAAAATATGTACATGGGGCCAGAGAAATAGAATAGAATAGTGAGCAGGGCTTTTGCCTTGCATATGGCCTACCCAGATTCATTCCATGACATCCCATATGGACACCTAAGCCTGCAAGGAGTGATTTCTGAGTGCAGAGCCAGGAGTAACTCTGAACACCTCTGGGTATGATTTAAAAACCAAAATATATATTTATGCACATTATTAAACTATAGTAAGTCATATTTTGAGCTAATGATTAAACTAGAATCTGATAATTATAGCTTTCACTTTTAGAGGGAAATAATGTAACGAAGGTGGGGAATATAAGCAAAAAATATCATTAAAGTGGTTGTATTAAGGCCTATGCTATAACACTTTGCATCTGATAATAAAACTCAGAATAATAAAACTCTTATAAGTAATTAAGTCAGGAACTTCACCTAAAATTGAACTCCTATGTGAATTTATCAATAGTGATACAGAGAAAAAATGGATACAGTCTAAGAAAGTAGTGATGGTAACAAGGGAACTGGTTAGCCAGTAATAGAGGATGCTATTAGAATAGAGGTAATAGAGGATACTTTCAGAATAAGTAAGACAGAGGAAACTCTGATTTCATTCCAACTTAATTTTTTTTCCTTTTGACTCTTTAAAGAATTTCTTATCACAAGCTTGTAATTATTCTTTGAGGTAACTATCTCTCATCAGGGATTTTCTAAAATGAGTGTTCAATGGAAATCTGTAAGACACTTGGTAGTCACAGTTACCAGAACCAGGGTATTTAGTGGCTTGTCTGAATAACTAACTGTCCACTAATGACTTAAATATGGAAACTAATATTCCATTTGAAAACTTATTTTCCTTCTAACTACTCTTAAAGCCTGGATTCCTAGTAATGTCACCTTACTTCCTTATGAGGGACTGAATCATTTTGTAGGTATAGAAAAACTGATTGCATTTTGAATGTCTCAGTCTTTAGCTGCTATTACCTTTGCACCTTTGAGTATTACTGAGAATATATAAGAATTAGGGAAGATATTTAAATACTTATTTTGATTGCAATTCATGAACTTTACCAAGAATGTATATTTTACATAAATAATTCACATTTATTTATTTTTATATTTTAAAAATTACTTTATTTAAACACTATGGTTTATAAGTTTGTTCAAAATACAGTTGATTTTTGCTCACAATACAATTGATCTCCATATTGAAGTAGGAGAAAGGAGGCATCCTGGAAAAGAGAATCCACTTCTCTACTCACCTCAGTCACTCACTGGGGAAAGTG
This sequence comes from Crocidura indochinensis, assembly GCA_004027635.1. Lineage (NCBI taxonomy): Eukaryota > Metazoa > Chordata > Mammalia > Eulipotyphla > Soricidae > Crocidura > Crocidura indochinensis. Next base: position 4,464 of record PVKC010038591.1, read on the forward strand.
GCTGGGGAAGTTTAGAACTGATGAAATAAAGTCTGTTATGAATATCTGCAGGGTACAATATTAGGTTCTGCAGCTGAATCACATTTGTTGTACCCAACATGTAATATTATCCCTGCTGCCCAAAATATTGGGGACTGGCAGAATGCAGGCCTGAGAGGAGAATTGATTTTTGCAGGAAAGAATAATCAATTTATTCCCTAAACAATTTTTTTTAATATATCACCTTCCTGCAGAGGAAAATAAAATCAGGGATATGAGAAATAGTGGAAGGAAGATAAGCTTTTTTTTTTTTTTTTGTAAAATAAGGGGAATGGTAAGAGAGTTTCAGTTATATTTTCAAATTACTCAGGAGAGAGTACAGATTTCTCCAAAGTGGAGAAAGCCAAGTACACATCTCAAGAAGAGCAGTGAATTCTTTTTTTTTTTTTTGGTTTTTTGGTTTTTTGGGGCCATACCCAGTGATGCTCAGGGGTTACTCCTGGTTATGCGCTCAGAAGTCGCTCCTGGCTTGGGGGACCATATGGGAAACCGGGGGATCAAACCACAGTCTGTTCCTAGGCTAGCGCAGGCAAAGCAGGCACCTTACCTCCAGCGCCACCGCCTGGCCCTGCAGTGAATTCTTAGGATGGAGTCTGCAGGACATAAAGAAAGTATTCAACTCAGATAATGTTGCAGGTCACTTCTCCAAAACAGAGAAATACAGATTGTTGCCTTAGACAAGTTCGTTTCCCAAACTCCCCATCCCAAGTGTATTGCTATGGTTGTTGCCATGGAGATAGCTGGAAATTATTGTTCTTTGATATTAGTGTGGTTCTTATTTTAGTGGTAGATCCTCTCTTCTTAGAATTTATAGCCAAACTTTATCCTGAAATTTAAGAATTTAATATCTGTTTCTTAAAGAAGTTTATGTTTTCTCAAATGAATTTTTAGTTCTAAAAAGCCTTTATCTAATGTTGATTTGGGTTTCAGGAAGTAAGTTTTCCAGTACAGATTACCAGCAGCCACCTCCATCTATCTCTTATAACAAAATTGAAGCTGATATAATTCTAATAGACATTTGAGAAATCAGCCTTACATATTCATTATAATCTGTCAAAACAAGTAGTGTAGAAAGTCTCAAAGTAGGACAATATGATTGATTAGGGAGGCCTGTGTTTATATCCACCAATCATCACTGAAAATCTATATGTACTTAAATTTATTTCAGAAAAAAATAATTTATTTTTTTTGGGAAGGAGAGATAGTACCATAGGTAGGGTAATTGCCTTGTATACATCCTAGATGTGTTCTATCCCTAGCATTCTCTGGTCATCCCTCAAGCCCTGACAGAGAGGCTTGGAGTAAACAGGTGGTACCTAGATAGAATCCAGGCTAGCAAAGCAAGCACACTGCCCACTGTATTATTGCTCAGGCCCAACTCTCAAATACAGAGAAACTGGCTTGAAAACTGACTGAAACTGATCTGAACAAAGTTTTCCTAGCATGGTTAAAGTTCAACAATTAAGTAGATTGGAGTCATAGAAGACAGTAAAAAATGGCCTCAGGACCTCAGGGCCTCAGGGCAACTAACTGCAATTGATGTGATTTCTAAAGGAATAAAATTTTATACTGAAAAATAGGGATATTGTTCTAAATACACAAAACTTCAACTCTAAAACTGTTCTTAAAATTCAAATAAAATTTTTAGGAAACTTTAAGATATAAACAAGAATTTAAATCACTATATCTATATCCTTCACCTCTTGTTCTTTCTTTTTTATTTTTTTATTTTTAATGAATATATTTTATTTAAACACCTTGATTACATACATGATTGTGTTTGGGTTTCAGTCATGTAAAAAACACCGCCCATCACCAGTGCAACGTTCCCATCACCATTGTCCCAAATCTTCCTCTTCCCACCCAACCCCAGCCTGTACTCTAGACAGGCTCTCCATTTCCCTCATAGGTTCTCATTTTTAGGACAATTCAAAATGTACTTATTTCTCTCACTTTTGTGGTGAGCTTCCTGAGGTGAGCTGGAACTTCCAGCTCTTTTCTCTTTTGTGTCTGAAAATTATTATTATTGCAAGAATATCTTTCATTTTTCTTAAAACCCATAGATGAGTGATACCATTCTGCATTTTTCTCTCTCTCTCTCTGACTTATTTCACTCAGCATGATAGATTCCATGTACATCCATGTGTAGGAAAATTTCATGACTTCATCTCTCCTGACAGCTACATAATATTCCATTGTGTATATATACCACAGTTTCTTTAGCCATTCGTCTGTTGAAGGGCATCTTGGTTGTTTAGAATCTTGCTATGGTAAATAGTGCTGCAATGAATATAGGTGTAAGGAAGGGGTTTTTGTATTGTATTTTTGTGTTCCTAGGGTATATTCCTAGGAGTGGTATAGCTGGATAGTATGGGAGCTCGATTTCCAGTTTCTGGAGGAATCTCCATATCGCTCTCCATAAAGGTTGAACTACATGGCATTCCCACCAGCAGTGGATAAGAGTTCCTTTCTCTCCACATCCCCACCGACACTGTTTGTTCTCATTCTTTGTGATGTGTGCCATTCTCTGTGGTGTGAGGTGGTACCTTATAGTTGTTTTGATTTGCATCTCCCTGATGATTAGCGATGTGGAGCATTTTTTCATGTGTCTTTTGGCCATTTGTATTTCTTCTTTGTCAAAGTTTCTGTCCATTTCTTCTCCCCATATTTTGATGGGATTAGATGTTTTTTTTCTTGTAAAGTTCTGTCAGTGCCTTGTATATTTTGGAGATTAGCCCCTTATCTGATGGTTATTGGGTGAATAGTTTCTCCCACTCAGTGGTTGGCTCTTGTATCCTGGGCGCTATTTCCTTTGAGGTGCAGAAGCTTCTCAGCTTAATATATTCCCATCTGTTAATATCTGCTTTCAACTGCTTGGAGAGTGCATTTTCCTCCTTGAAAATGCCTGTAGTCTCAATGTCCTGGAGTGTTTTGCCTACGTGTTGTTCTATGTATCTTATGGTTTCAGGTCATGTACGAAGATAAAATCCAAATGGCTGAAACACCTTGATACCTCTTGTTCTTTCTATTACTAGGGATATTTATCAACTTGGGTTTTATTTTCTATAGTAACAGCATCTGAGGCTAAATTCCTAAATAAGCTCTGTCCTTGGGTAGCTGAGGGGAGCAACAACAACAAAAAGCTCCACCCTATCCAGGTCAAACAACTACTCTATTTGGGGCTGAGAGATATTTATCAAAAGTACTTATTAGCATAGAGACCCAAAAAATATAATACAGTGGATAGGAACTTGATTTATACTCTTAGAGGGTTCAGGGTTTAATCACTGTCATCCCATAAGATTCCCTGAGAAATGCCAGAACCAAGAGGAAGTCCTTAGCACTGCTTGGTGTGGCCTCAAAACAAAGTGCAGAACAATGGAACAGTTGTATTTAAATCTAACTCTACCTACATTTATAGTAGTACTTCTAAACATTTACCAGACATTATCCCATATTTAACTCTAGGTAAATATTTTTGTTGATAGAATAGAAATCAAGAATGTTAGGTTTTAATAAAAAGTTTTGCAGTTCAGATAACATCTCAGGCTATAATACTGGTGGTAGAGAAATTATGTATGCATTTTCTAAGAAAATGATTTGCTGTGATATTTGAGGAGTATCTACTTGAAATCACAAACATAAAAATATCTCTGCAAATTCACAATGTTCATATAATCATTGTATCCATTCACTATTTATACACTCAATTTAGGAACTTCTTTTCCAGGCCTGGGAGAAGTTGAAGTTCCAGTGGTAAAGCACACACCTATCAATTGTGAGTACTCGAATTTGAACCTAGAATGATATTTTACCCATCACTACCAGAGATTGCTCTGGTGATGCCTAAGCACTGATGCAGAATGGGGGCTGTTAGCTTTTTAGCACTGTATTGCCAAACTATACACAAAAACTGGTAAGTATGTATAGCCTCATTGAGCATCTCAGAGGGAATCCTTGGATTATTAAATTTTTGAGGATGTCTCCTATCAAAAAAAAACCCTTTTATTTCTAAGGGAAGTGATAATTTGCAGCAAAACTGACTTATCAACTAAGAGTTAGATATAGTGTTGTGTCACCTTTGCCTGCTGTCTAAAATGCTTTTCCATTCTAGTCATTTGTCATTGGAAGCTGAGGGCATTGTTAAGGGGAAAATTTTGCCTTTTTATGAATAAAATGCATTGCAAGCTAATTTTATATAATAGGAGATCACATAAATATGTAAGTTCCCAAGCCTACCTCTCGGTCTTACAGCAGCATAGGTTTTGGTACATTAGGTGACTGACTTACTAACTGGTGATGAGATCATCATAGAGTCATTTATGTGAAATGCTGAGGACTGCAAAGAAAAGATGTAAATGAGGAGAGAGAAACAAAAACCTGAATATCAATAGCTACTCCAACACACACATATATCCCATACCCCACAGGTTATTATTTTATTATTAATATTATTCTTTAAACTTTAAAAAAGATTTAATGAAGGAATTGAATTGAAAAGGAAGGTTGTATTGGAGAAAAAAATTGATTCGTTCTAGGGAGGATGATTAAAATGTGAAGACTCTCTAGTGTGATCCAAGAACAAAAGCACTAATTTAAAAATGAAATGGCACCCAGAGAGTTCATTTTCACAGTGTCTAAAATAAAAAGTGAGAGAGAGAGAAAGAGAGAGTGTGAGAGAGAAAGAGAAGAGGGAGAAAGGAGAGAGATAGAAAATGAAAGAAAAGACAAAGAGGACAAGGAAGGGGGAGTAGAGAGAAGAAAAATATCTGCCACAGAGGCAGGCAGAGTGGAGGATGAGAGGAAAACTGGGTCAGTAAAAGTGTACTGGTGAAGGGTTTGGACATTGTAAGACTGAAACTCAATCATGAACAACTTATGAACAACTTTGTAACTGTGCTTCTCATGGTGATTCAATAAAATAATTTATTTATAGAATTAAAATGGCATTTTAAGTATTTGTTTTTTGAGGCCACAGTCAGTGACACTCGGGTTACTCCTGGCTATGTGCTCAGAAATTGCCCTGGCTTTGAGGACCATATGGGATGCCAGGAACTGAGGTGTGATCAAGGCAAACCCCTTACTCTCTGCTATCCCTCTGGCCCCTTAAAATGACTTTTAATATAACTTTCTTTACTTTTTTCTTGTTCATTGAATTTTTTTGAAAGTTATAAAAACTAATTTTCTCAACAGCTGCTTTACAAAAAAATGCGTGATGTAAAGTCCTTTTATTATTTATGAAAATTCAAATAGCTGTCAAAATAAAATAGCTGCTTATCGAATCAGTAGTCCCTTCAGATGTTAAAGAAATAGTAATATAAAATAATTCCCAATAGATGCTACTGATCTTTCACTCTATTAATCTATCTGCATTATTGGCATAATAAAATATGTCTTGTATATAAAGTATCAGTATTTCAAATGTTGACTGCAAGCATTAAAGTAGTATTTTTTAAAACAGTAGACATTTTTACTTTCTATGAATTGCTTAATTTTAAAATTATAATGAAGTATACAGTCATATGTACTTTTTTATGGGCATATAGACATTTATGAAGACTACTATGCTGAGTTTAGTTTTTAGATTTCCTTTGGTTTGGAGGTGTTGTATATGTTTCTATAGATTTATATCTTAAGATAGTGTGTAAGCTAACATGGGAATAGTTTGCTGTGGAACAAACTATAGTTTGGGGGAATATTTTGCTGTGGAACTGTAAATAGCAGTAATAGTAATAAAGCACACCATGACAGTATAATGGGTGAATTTTTATTGCCCCATTTTATTGTTTAGTGATTTTGTACGTAAGTTTTGATTTTGTTTGGGAGCTATGCCTGGTGATACCTCAGGATTTCTCCTAGCTCTGCACTAAAATCACTCATGTCATTGCTCACAGGGCTACATGTGATGCTGGGGATGGAACTCAGGTTTAGCCAGGTGCAAGGTGAGTGTTCTATTTTGGCTCCATGTTATAGTTTAGTGATTTTATGTGACTTTTTTGATTATTGTTATCAATTTAATTTCTTTGATTTTAGATACTCAATATTTAACTCTATTCCATTTACGTTTTAGGCATAATTAATGATTATTAACTTGATACATTAATAAACTTGAACTATTACTTAGCAATAGTTGAAATTTTAAAATTCTCTTAGATAGATGACACAATAATCAACTTTTCAATAAAAAAAAATCTATTGTGCACTTAACCTCTTTCCAGGCATTATTTACAACCTGGAGGAATTCATGAAAAAACTGAGGAAAAAAATGCTTATATTTTAATTTACATACAAACAAATTTAAATAAAAACAAATGGTTTGACATTGGTATTGTGTAAAAAAGTGATAAATGCTAACTGAAAAGGAAAAAATGTAGCCTTAAAGAAGGAATAAGCGAAGAGATAAGGTTGCAATCTTTCCAAATGAGTTAGGCAGGCCTATGGAGATAGCATTTGAAAAAAAAAAAAACTTAGAGGAATTGCGTCACCATCTAGAAAAGTGAAAAGAAAAGTATAGGTAGAATTACAACTCCTGGATCAAGAAATAGAAAAGAAGACAGGTATGCCATAATTGCATAGATAGACAAAAAAAGTGATAAAAGTAATAGCAAGACAAGAAAAGTAGTGAGACAAAAGAAGTAAAAAGTAAAATATTCCAAAGATAGCTAAAAGAAAATAATAAAAAGAAGTAAACTTCCACAGGTATTTTTCTTTTTCTTTTTCTTAATTAACTCTGGTTAGGATGGAAAGACTTTGGAAAACTTCCGTTAGTTATGATTATATCTAAGTTAAGTTGTATTGTGTTTAGACTAGCTGATCTGTAGTGACTATACTGTTGAGCACTGCGATCAAACTAATAGAAAAAATGAGAAAAGAAATTATGTTTATGCAGATAAGAACATAATGGTAAAGACCAGAGAAATGACTGGAAGATGATGAGAAATTGAAATAAGAAAATTTCACCTTGACCTATAGAAATAGGAAAATACAGAATATAATAATTTAGTGGAGAAGAAACCCTAGATGGGATCAATTTAGACTAAAGATAAGGACATTTAAAAAGACTCAGAAAGTCTGAATGACCTCAAAGGACCTCCAAGATTGATCCTTAGGAAGGACAGAGGAATTAAGTATCATGGCTATATTGCTTTCGCAGAACAACACAAGTGGTTAAGGAAGCTTACATTATAATTATCTTTCTGAAGGTTTCCTGGTGCTCTAAAAGCAAACTCATCCTAATTGCATCATTTGAAGGACTAGGACCTTTCAGAATATGTATGTTAATTTTTGAACAAATGCAACATTTGTTTATTCAAAGCATGATAGCAAACATTCAATTGAGTACTAATTGCCAAGGGAGGGTTCTAAAGCTATTATATATTAATTAGAATATTAAATAAATTATTTAACTATGAACAGAAGTAGGGGATATCATTATTGTTTTCATTTTATAAATAAATATCAAATTAGATACTTTCTAAATTCAGTCTTATATGCAGCTAGTATATTATTATGATAGAAATTTATGATATGAATCTTTATTTTATAATGGATTTATAATGTACTCTAAAGAGATGATTTTGCTTGTTGGTGGAAAGTTTTGAAAATACCCATCTGGTTTGCACTTAGAATGAGTTTCCAGATCCATCCAAGGTAAAAAAAAATTGCTGATTTTAGAAAACTCTCTGTAGCCATGCTGATAAGATGTCATGATGTGCATATACCCTTTAATGTTCTTGTATTCAGTTTCCCTTGATGTTACCATGGTGTACTCCTTATCTTACTATGTCTTCACTGTACTGTATGTAGCCCAGCGACATTGCAGTACTTGTTTTGTTTATTTTGTTTTAGAGCCACACTCATATGTGCTCAAGAGTTCCTCTTGACTCTGTGCTCAAAAAATCAGTCCTAGCTGGCACAGGGTACCATATGAGGGTGGAGAATCCATCCTAGTCTAGTTGCGAGCAAGGCAACTGTAAAGCTATAATTGCTCTAGCACTGGCATTGGTGGATTTGATACCATGGTGTCTCGAAATTCTAACGCATAATACTGAGTGTGAATCACAAGGATGATTGAGTGCAAAAATGTTCTATAACATGGCTTGTGAGACCTCTACTCTCTACTACTCTTCTCAGACAACTTTGGTATTTGGATTTATCACACTGGTAAATAAACACCCATGTTCTGCCATAGATTGTCTTGGTGTACTTGATTAAGGAAACATCT
>PVKC010038592.1:0-12741 GCA_004027635.1 Crocidura indochinensis
TCTATCTATCTATCTATCTATCTATATATATATATATATATATATATATATATATATATACTCGAAAACAGCTTTTTTTTGGGCTTTTGGGCCACACTCAGTGACACTCAGGGGTTACTCCTGGCTATGAGCTCAGAAATCACTCCTGGCTTGGGGGACCATATGGGATACTGAGGGATTGAAACATGGTCAGTCCCAGACTAGTGCTGGCAAGTCAGATGCCTTACCAATCCACAACACTGCTCCAGCCTCTCTCTCTTTTTTTTAACTGATTTTTCTACAGACCTTTGAGTGTACTCTTGGAGAATTTGAAAACAACATTACATACATGACTATAAAAGGCTTTGAAGGTACACAATACCTGGGGATTAGCTCCATCAAATCCTTCCTCAGAAATGATATTCTGGATAAACTGAAGCAGCTTTGCGTAGCCTTCATTCAAAGAACTATGGGTAAGAAGTGGTTCAAATTCATAAATGGTTTTATCATACAGGAAATAAAAGCATCTAACCAAAGACAAAGCAAATAATATAAAGTATATACTCATGAAATTATTTAAATACAATATCAAGTGAAAAATTCAGTATCAAGTGAGCCAAAATAGTATAAATATTTCTTTTTTTGGTTTTTGGGTCACACCCGGCAGTGCTCAGGGGTTACTCCTGGCTCCATGCTCAGAAATTGCTCCTGGCAGGCACGGGGGACCATATGGGGCACCGGGATTTGAAATGATGACCTTTTGCATGAAAGGCAAACGCCTTACCTCCATGCTATCTCCCGGGCCCCAAATATTTCTAAAAACTATACCAAATACATCCAGAGAGTAACTTAAATATCTTAGTTTGGAGTTCTTAGGAAGATAAAATTGTCTGTGGAGACTGAGATGACTAAATTATGTCAGGTGTAGCTACTTTCAAGAAAAAGTTAATGATTTAATGAAGCAACGTAAAGATGAAGTCACTATAACTTTTAAGGAGTAATCATAGATAAATAGCACATAGCTAATGAACTGTTTTACCAAGTATATCTGAATCAATGTCCTTGATCACCTGAGCTCATTTTCCATAAAAGTTGTAGTTTTCTTAGAACACACTGGTATAATTGTTAAGTCAAAAAATTAATCTTTTAAATAAATGGAGGTAAGTGTTCCTCACCTCCATCTTATTTGTTAAAGGAAGTCAATAAATTAAATTTAATTTGGATATAAGATGGTAACTTCGATTACTTTCCACACAATTGTTAACGTTGATATTACCAGTTTAAAATATATTACTGTGAAACATCTCAAATAAATTTAGTAAGAATAAAGGAAAACTGCTTGAACATTAACTGAATTTAAGATTCTTTGAAATGAACAACCTCTTTGTTATGACTGAATATTAGAAATTGTATTAGTGAAGTTCTGAAGCAGTTATTTCAAAGATACTCAGTGTCAAAACCTGGAAAAACTAGGGAAAGACCTAAAATCATGAAAATATTTGCAATACTTTGATTCTAAGTAAGTAAACCCATAAGCAGAAGAAATGTCCCAAACAAAGAATAAAGTGTGGATAAATACACATATTAAAAAACATAGAAAGTAAATGCAGTAGTCTCTATGTTGTGTGTGCTCCATTAAAAATACATACGCATTATCATTTACATTTCATTGGAGAGTTTCAGCCTATAATTACCTATATAAGAAAAAAGGAGAACTAAGGAGAAAATAGTATTTCATACAAACCATAATTTGGCAAATATGGCTATTTTTAAAATTCTTTTTGGTTTGTTTTGGGCTATACCTGGCAGTGGTGTCACTCCCAGCTTTGTGTTCAGGGATCACTCCCAAGGAGTTTGGGAAACTATAAGAGATGCCAGGCATGGAACCTGGGTTGGACATGTGCAATATAATCATCCTACCACTGTACTGTTGTCAGGCCCCTATTTCTCAATTTTTAGGGAAAATACAATGGATGATAGGGACATTATTCTTTTTCATTTTCATAAGTGAAACATGTCTATAAAGTTTTTTTAATAAAAAAGTATGACTACCTTTTATAAGGATGCATGACTACTTCTTAACATATATTTGGCCTGGTTAGTTCCCTTTTCACAACACACTGCTACTATTTGAAGAGAGCAGATTCAATTCCTATCTGGTTCAATTAGCTTTGCACAGGGGTCAAATCTGTTTCAAAATCCCAGGTTCTGAGATGAATTCTAGATAACCATTTGATGTCACTATGTGTTAAAGGTGGGTAGATAAAAAAATACAACCAGTACATCCAAATCCACCAATAATGTTTTTACTTGCCAGTGTTCTTTCATGCATACAAAGCTACTTTAAGTGTTTTCCCTGTGCCTCAAGTTGCTCAAGAATAAAATATGCTTACATATTCAGTAGTAATATGCAAGGCATATTATTGAACATCACACACGTAAAATACTTCTCAGATTTTCAGTTGCCTACCATTTATCCAACCAACATAATCTTATTTTAAACTATCAATAGTATGTTAAAGTTAGTTATAATAGAGTGAAGATAGATTCTCTTTAAGATACTGGATTGTGTATGTGTGTGTGTCTGTGTAGAGAGACTTCTTATAATATGAGAAAAATGAAGATATAAACTTATACATCTTAATTCCATGTTTTAACATGGGTACACAGGAACACAATAACCAATAATACTTATAACTCTATAAATAGTAAGCTAAATTTTTCCAAACTAATTAAATTTTTAGGAAAGTGAACATTTTGGTAGCAATCTTAGGAGGGAAAATAAAGAAATGTAGATATATCATGAGAATATTCATTTATTGTGTTGGGTCCATGGATGTAGTTTTGTAGCTGGCAATATGCCTCTTACATGACAAAGAGAGTATATTAAGGGTCAATACTAAGTTGACTGGAGGACGAATTGAAGTATGGAGGAAATTAAAAGATGAGAAGGCATATCTATGAGGAAGATGGTTGGGATTATGAATGTGGAATGAAGTGGGAAAAAAATAAAACAAAACCAAGGCTGGAAAGATATTTTATAAAGGTGAAATTGTGTGCTTTAAATGCATGAGGCTGAGGTTTCATCTCTGGAACTAGAGAACCCTGAACACTGTCCGGAGTGAAGCTCAAGCACCAATCCAGGAGAAGCCCTGGCACACTGACAAATGTGGTCCCCAAAATAAAAAACAAAAACAAAAACAAAAACAAATAGGGACCGGAACGATAGCACAGTGGTAGGGTGTTTGCCTTGCAAACATCTGACCCAGAATATACCTGCGTCCCCTATGGTCCTGCAAGCCAGAAGCAATTTCTGAGCACACAGACAGGTGTAACCTCTGAGCATCACTGGGTGTCGCCCAAAAACCAAAACAAACAAACAAAAACAAAAAACAGTAGTAAGTATGGATAAAGGGAGATTAGCAACATTAGAGATATAAAGAAAGGTAAACATGAAGGAAATATTTCAGTTGCTTTTGAGCTATATCTGTGAAGCTTAGAAGCTACTCCTGGTTCTGTACTCAGGAATCATATCTGTGGTGCGCAGGGGAAAACAGGGGATTTAGGGAGCACACTTAGGTTGGCTGCATGCAAGACAAGAGCCCTCGTCACTGTAATATAACTGCGGTTCACAAGCAAAAATTTTTCTTCATTAGTCACTGTCGGTAATTTCTACATTTCCAGATACGATCTTTTAATTTTAATTATGTGTCCAGTGTAATAGTACACTTGGTAGGGTGTTTGTCTTTCATGCAGCTGACATCTCAATCGTCTTGCTGCCATCTCAATTGCTGCCCATCTCATATAGTTCTGAGTCTGCCAGGAATGGTTCCTGAGTACAAACATAGGAGTTTGCCCTGAACACTGCCAGGTAGAGGCCAAAACTAAAAACAACACAAAACAAAACAAAAACAAATAAAACACTAGTAGATAGGCAAAAAGGAAGATTTCGCCCTCATACTTATAAAGTGGGTTCTATTATACTAATATAATTCATGACTTTTGGGAATGGGGTCTGTGATGAAGACTGAACCAAGGGCCTCATACTTGTGAGACACATGCTCCTCAACTAATCTATGTCCTTTGAACCCTTATGACTTCTCTTCCAAAATTTTAGAAGTTCTCCTCATGGCAGTGTTCAGGCGTTATTCCTGGCTCTGCTCTCAGAAATTGCTCCTGGCAGTTTTGTGGGACCATATGGAATGCCATCAATTGAACCTGATTGGTTCTGGGTCGGCTGCATGCAAGGCAAATACCCTATTGCTGTACTATGGCTCCAGCCTTCCCTACTTATTATTTCTAAGTATACTGTGGTTCTCTGCTTGAATGATTTTAAAATAAATTACTTGGCTATTTATATCAGCTACTTGTCTTATTCCACTAAATGTACTAAAAATAAAATTGTTATTAAATTATAGTACTGCACTTTTGAGTTCTGAGCTCCTATATGATCCAGCAATACTACTCCTAAGGATATACCCTAGGAGTATATAATACAATAATGCTTTCTGCACTTCTATGTTCATAGCAGCACTATTTACAATAGAAAGAATCAGGAAAACACACCAAATATCCAACAAGCGATGCATGGCTAAAGAAACTGTGGTACATCTGTACAATGAAATAAATACTATGTAGCTGATAGAAGAAATGAAGTAATGAAATTTGCTTATAAAAGGATGAATTTGGAGACTATAATATTGAGTGAAATAAGTCAGAAGGAGAGAGATAAGTACAAAATAGTCTCACTCTTATGTGGGATTTAAGAAAAATAAGATAGTGTATTAAAAACATCCAGAGACAAGAGAGATGAGGGCTGGAAGGACTAGTCTATGATAACAAGCTTATCACAAAGAGTGGTAAGTGAAGTTAAAGTAATAACTACACTAACAATTACCATGACAACAATAGAGAGAGAAATAATGTCTGTCTTGAGGACAGGCAGGGGGGTAGAAAATGGGGGGGTGTCAAGTAGTGGGAAAGTTGCATTAGTGAAGGGGGTGTGCATTTTATGGATGAGACCTAATTATGAACATGTTTGTAATCATTGTGTTTAAATGAATTATTAAAAAAGAAAAGCTTTTTTCAATAAGCAAACCTACTAATTTAGAATGAGTGAATGCAAATTTCAAATGATCTTTAGTTTTTCTTTTTCTTTTTGTTTCAACAGTGCCTTTAGAAATCATAAAATTGAAGACTGGAAAGATTGGACAAAGTGGTAAGGTGATTGTCTTGCTTTCAAGTGATCCCAGTTCAATCCCTTGAGCCAGGGATCATTCCTGAGCCCTGATCTAGTAATAGCCCTGAGCACATCTGGTGTGGCCTCAACCCATGTCTCTTTCCCTCAAAAAAATGTTATAAAATAGGGGCTGGACAGACAGCATGGAGGTAAGGCATTTGCCTTGCATGCAGAAGGTTTGTGGTTCGAATCCGGCATCCAGTTTGGTCCCCTGAGCCTGCCAGGAGTGATTTCTGAGAGTAAAGCCAGGAGTAATCCCTGAGCTGTCGAGTGTGAACCCCCCTCAAAAAAAGTTATAAAATAATGCGTTATACCTGTACATATTATACTTGGCCATAGATATATCCACTAGTCTTAATTACAGAAAAAATATAGATAGCTGTGAGGCATGATGTTATTGTTTTATAAATTAACTAATGAAAATCATATTAATGAAATAAGCAGATGCTTTTCATAAATTAAAATAAATCTCACATGGTAAAGTACTTTAAACATGAATTTGATTACGTGGTTAAAGTTTAATGACATTTAATTAAGCATTTAAGTTTAATATAAAATAAATGAATTATCAGTTAGTTACTATAAAAGACAATATTGTCTTGATAATTAAAATCCACAATCTGAGGCTGGAGCGGTGGCACAAGCAGTAGGGCATTTGCCTTATTTGGCTGACCTAGGACAGACCGTAATTTGATCCCCACAGTGTCCCATATAGTCCCCCAACCCAGGAGCAATTTCTGAGTGCATAGCCAGGAGTAACTCCTGAGCATCACTGAGTATAGCCCCCAAAACAAAACAAAATAAATAAAATCCATAAATTTTCTTATTTCCATAGAGTTGCTAATTTTCAAATTATTTTCTGGAAAATAATTTAAAAACTAACATTATATTCTCCCAAATATATATTCACTTTTGGATCACATCCAGTGGTGCTCTTCAGAAGCTTGGGGGGCTATATGTGGAGTGGGGAATCAAATCTCAGTTCACTGTAGTACAAGGCAAGTGCCCTACTATTGCTCTAACCCCATCCAGGTACATATTTTTCAATATTCTACATTCACTTTTACATTGAATAGACTCAAGCTGGCACAGAAGAGAGACCAGAGGTTTCATTGACAAGTTTGGAAGTTAACTTGGTGGCTGAAAGCCTAAAACACTAGGGAAGTTACATATCAGCCTTGATCTAACAGGCTGCTGTAGTGGAACATAATATTCTCTTGGTGAGAGGGTTATTGGTAGGAATTAAATGAGAAACCCATGGTCAGATGCTTGTAACAGTGTCTGACACAAAACAGTAACTAGACAAAGGTTAATTCCCCTTGTCCTTTAAATTAAGGCAAACATAACAACAAAAGCCTTTAATTTTCTTGTTGTAAAAGTGACCAACCTGCTGTACTATCTGATTCCAACTCATATAGATTTCTCAGTCAAAAAGAACTGGCTTTATAGCTGTGTTTTCTTGTTTATCAACTGAGAACACAGCAATTTGATTTGATTTTGTATGCATGTTTGGATCAGATAAAGGTAAAAGTAAGGAGCTGGTATAATTAAGACAATCATTCAAACCAAATTTTTACTGGTGTAGGTAGGACAGGTGTGATATTCGACTGCCCATTTTTCACAGGTGGATATTAATTTTCACTGGACTTAAAGGATTTACTAAAGACTGACAGCAGGATAGACTCAGAAATTAGATTAAAAGAGAAGTCAGATTAAAAAGTTTTCTTTTTCAGTAAGTGTTCTTTCCTCCCTCACATAAGAAAGAAGGTAAAGGTAAGGGACACCATAATTTTTTTTTTTTTTTTTTTGGTTTTTGGGCCACACCCAGTGATGCTCAGGGGTTACTCCTGGCTATGCGCTCAAAAGTCGCTCCTGGCTTGGGGGACCATATGGGAAACCGGGGGATCGAACCGCGATCCGTCCTAGGCTAGTGCAGGCAAGGCAGGGACCTTACCTCCAGCACCACTGCCCGGCCCCTCCAAAATTTTTTTTTTTTTCCTCCAAAATTTTTTAAAGCAGTAAAACACAAAGCAGAGGAGAGAACTTGGCTTGATGGTTGTTAATGGTTAGTAGTAATATATGTCCAACCAGACTGGAGAACATAATAATAATGTGAAGAAATTTAAAAAAATTAATGAAATAAATTGTACTCACTTCAATAAATTCTCAAATAATACTTCTGAAAAAAGAACCTTTATAGACACTTGCCATTTGGTATCACACTTGCTGCCTATTAAACCTTCATTAAATAAATGCCCTCCTCTCTCAGAAAAGAATGGTTTTACAAAGCAAAAGGAAATAAAGGCAATAAGCTATTTCAATCAACTTTCCCTTGATTCAACTGCAATAATTATGAAATTAATTTTTTTTTGTTTTGTTTTTGGGCCACATCCGGCAGGCAGTGCTCAGGGGTTACTCCTGGCTATCTGCTCAGAAATTGCCCCTGGCAGGCACGGGGGACCATATGGGATGCCAGGATTCGAACCAACCACCTTAGGTCTGGGTCAGCTGCTTGCAAGGCAAACACCACTGTGCTATCTCTCTGGGCCCTGAAATTAAATTTTAACACATATATTACTAAAAGCCAAGTACTGCAAAATTCAGAGTCGATCTTAATAAAGTTAGTATCACGGCAAACATGTTGATTTTTAATAATTAATATTCTAGGGGCCGGAGCTGTGGTACTAGCTTAAGACATCTGTCTTGCAAGCTCTAACCTAGGACGGATCAAGGTTCGACCCCCCAGCGTCCCATATGGTCCTGCAAGGCAGGAGTGATTTCTGAGCGCACAGGCAGAAGTAACCCCTGAGCATCACCGGGTGTGGCCCCAAAACAGACAAATAAACAAAACAATAATAAATACTCTAATGTAAACTTTAAAAGCTAAATTATCTTGTCATTTAAAAGATCACCGATTGTTTTCCTTGTAGCATAACTATATGCAGTGTCTTACTAAGTGAAATACTAGAAGTCATATTCATGTTTAGTACCCAAAACTAGAAATGATCATATTACTATATATAATTTCACCATAAGATAACAATAAAATATTAATTACTATCTAGTCTCATTTAGATCAGAACTCTTCCACATTTGGGTGAAAATAAAAGCAGCTGGCATTATAATTTCAGTCTAGTAATAGTAGATCCTGCAATAACAGAACCTAAAAGAAATCCCAAATGATAAAATGTTATTAGACATATACACAATACACGCCATACATTATCTAGAAAACTAATATTCAACATTAGAACCAATACCTTGGAACATATGCATTCTTCCAATGAATGTGACAAAAACACATTCTCTGAACCTCTAAAATCACAATTGGATCAGTGACTTACCAGGGTTCTTCTTTAAACGTTGATATTTTTTCTGGAAGGAAAAATCCATGCCATTTTGAAGATTTAATTAATTCTTGTGGTATCTTTTTTGCTGCATTATAATAGTGACCAAACCTAGCAGATGCTACTGGTCCAGCCTATAATGGAAACCAATACTGTATATTAAAATTTGTGCAGTATAATTTATTTATTCTAGATAGAAAAATATTAATATAGTCAAGTATTTAAATATATATATAGTCAAATATTTAAAAATTTCTTTTGTTTACATTATTTTTCAGGGGGAGATATACCCAGGTGTTGCTCAGGGCTTTCTCCTAGCTTTGTGTAAGGATCAAAATTTAGGGTTTTTTTTTTTTTTTTTTTTTATTGTTTCATTGTTTGTTTGGGGGGAATAACACCTGGTGGCACTCAGGGGTTACTCCTGACACTAAGCTCAGAAATCGCTCCTGGTAGGCTTGGAGGACCATATGGGATCCAGGTTTGCGAACCACTGTCCTGAATGCAAGGCAAGTGCCTTACCTCTATGCTATCTCTCTGGCCCCAATTCAGGTTTTTTTTTGTTTTTGTTTTTTTTTGTTTTTTTTTGTTTTTTTTGGTTTTTGGGTCACACTGGCAGTGCTCAGGGGTTACTCCTGGCTCCATGCTCAGAAATTGCTCCTGGCAGGCACGGGGGACCATATGGGGCACCGGGATTCGAACCGATGACCTTTTGCATGAAAGGCAAACGCCTTACCTCCATGCTATCTCCCGGGCCCCTAATTCAGGTATTTTAATGCCAAGAAAGAGCTGCTAAATATTTACTTGCTAAATTAAAAAAAATCATATGAATCTTAATTTATTTTAAAGAAATAAATATCAACTTTACTCTTGGTGGTACTTGCAGTTTAGAAAGAATTTAAAGATCATTTTGCAAGTTTTATATATTATATTTAACAACAGGTAAAATTTTTATTTTATACAATTCTTTCTTAAAAAAATTCAGGCTTTAATATAAAATTAAATATGCAGTTACCAAGAACTAAATGTAAACTGAATAAAAACAATTGAAGGGTTCAAAAAATGAGTCATTAAAATATCATACCTGAGTCTTATTTTAAAGCTACCTCTTATAAAAAGTACATATATACACATTTATGTATAAACACATACATAATATATGCATACATGTGCATAATATTTATCTTATATATAATATATACTTTTTATTATATAAAAGTAACCCTACAGTATAAATTGTGATGATACAGGTGATACAAGGTACAAGATAAATTGAGAGAATATATGATTTACATTAGTTAGGAAATCTAGCATTATTATCAGTTTATTAATAATATTCCCTTTATTCTCTTCACTAATATTGTCTCTAACAAATTATTTTTTACAAAGATACTCTAATAACTTGATATGAATTTGATCAAATAGGACAGTAAATTACATTCTAGGTAGATTTAAAATGAACAAATATGTAATATATTTAATATGGCATTACTATGCTGTTGTTTTCAGTGGGTTGTATGCTGATTTCTTGCATTCACACATTAGAAATACATATATACTTAGTTCTATTCAAAGTTCAACTAATAACAAAATCTATTGGCAATGTAGCCATTAATAAGTCTCTGACCTAAAATTATATACTTTCTACCATCCTGAGATTAAAAAACACCTGAGCTTAGAATACTAAAAATAACTATGCAGAAATAGAAAAACTATGCACAATATGTTCTGAACTTACTTTCCCAACAACTTTCTACTTTATCTAAGAACTAGATAGTTTCTTAATAATAGATATTTGCATTCTGAGACCACAAGAATTCCTATTAAAAGCCAATAAATATCAAATTATATAGTAACTAGTAAAAATTAAAATGTAATAGAAACATTCTGAGTCTATAAATTTGACATTTAGAATAAAAGTTCATCTTCCATTAATTATTTCATTAATGAATGAGATCAATCCATTAGTTTGTTCTAATCATTCAACTCATTATACACAGAAGTATAATTCCTAAACTATAGTTTCTCTCTTGCTTGAAAGTATTCACAAAAATATTATGGGACATTAAAATGTTTCTTAAAAAATAGAGTATAAAACTCTAAAATGTAAAGTTATTAGTCTAAAGCAATTTAAACAAGGTCTGTTCTTTGGCCTATAATCTATTCTTTATCCGGATTATAGTTCAGAATGTTTTTACTGCAATCTCTGCTAGAGCTCATCTTTTTATTGTGTAAGTCCTAGCCCCCTTAATGTTTTAGAAAGGCCTTGACTAACTGAACTTTGATCTGATGTCTTCATTGAGAAAAACACCAGGTTGCCCATTTCAGATGCAAATCCTCCTAAGGCCCAATAGAATTTAGTAAAGACAGCAAAAAAGAAGAAACAAGAAGTTTCCAGGATCCTCTTTGAGAATCCTGGGGCACACTGGTGTCCTTAATCCACACTGCTGCATGGATTAAGGTAGGTGATAACCTTTCCTGATTCAAAAGAATAAGCAGAGTGCCTACAAACTGGGTGGAGACTAGGATTTGGTCATAATAAAACACTATGCAATAAAAGCTTGGTCTATGTCAGAAACCTCTGAAAAGGCCTCAATGTTCCACATTCCCAGGCCTAGTAGGGAAGCTTGCAAAAGCCTACCTGAATCAAATAAGCATGAATAATCTATTTTAGCAGACTGGCCATGGGGAGAGAGAAAGAAAGAGAGACTTTCCACTTCTTTTAAGTTTGAGTTAATAAATTTATTAGCAAACTGAAGGTTCTTGAAGTCCTATGCACTCAGAGAAATATGCTAAAATGCCAAGAAGCAAAGTATGCTTTTAAAGTTGCCGTCTCTATTAATGTTTCTAATTATAATATTAATGTGACAGAAATCTCAGATTTGGGATGAATCAAAGCAGAAAATTGATTTCATGCTGTGACAGTTTACACATAGAACACATATAATTCATCAGTATGTAAAAATAAATTTGAAGTTTTTATTACAATTATCAGTTTAAAAATTAAGATTCGATTATGGTGCCCCAAATATCCAAGGTAAGAGACATGTTTTATAAGGAAAATATTTAAT
Organism: Crocidura indochinensis; assembly: GCA_004027635.1. Classification (NCBI taxonomy): domain Eukaryota; kingdom Metazoa; phylum Chordata; class Mammalia; order Eulipotyphla; family Soricidae; genus Crocidura; species Crocidura indochinensis. The sequence continues at coordinate 11,634 of PVKC010038592.1, forward strand.
CCTTAAGTAAAAATTATAGTGAAAAATAGACTTTTAGAGGTCAAAATAACATTGCTAAGGTTTATTTCTACTTAAGACAAAACAAATAATTAGTTTTGTGAAATGGTTGTTAAATCTTTTGATGTCTAGAACTGTAAAACAAAGATAAAATATTCCCTCTAAAAATATAACTAAATGTTTTAAATCTATGATTAGTATTCTGAAACTATTTCAATTTTTCAAAAAATATCTGTGTTAATAATTACCAAATTGGTCACAAATAACTCATCAGTTTAGAAGTTTGATAAAAGCAAGTTGTTTCAATTTCTATATATACAAGTGACCCTTTGTAAACTGTGGGAGAGAGTGAAATGGAATGTTTAAGTAAAAATTTGTTAAGTTAAAAGAAACAGAATGCTGGTGGAGGGTGAAACAGGAGTATTTCAGAGCAACCAAATATACCACCCTCACCTTCACAGTGTGGACAGAAACTTTCAGAGAAAAGCTCTAACACAACTAAACAGACTGAATGTAACACTTTCTTATCCTTGTTTTCTCCTTTTTCTCAGTATGGCTATTAGAAAGCAAGAACTCAAGTTTACTGAACCACTTTGAGTTTGATCCAGTGCTCAGGCATTAGAGGTAATAATAACTTTCAAATGAGCTATCAGAATATAATGTAATAGTTGTGGCCATTTATAAATATAAAATACTATGCAAATGTTCTTAGTGTGTCTTGGTTCACTAGAGAACTGGATGTTGTCATTATCCTTTATAATTACTGGGGAACATTATATTCATTGTCATATAAAATTGGCATAAATGTATCACAGAACTCATAGCTGAACCATGAAGAAAAAGTAAGGATTTCTTCTTTAATATAATAAGGACATAATAATCATCTTCTGGAATCATATAGGTTTTGTTAGTAGAGTTCTATAACATTGAAAAGTTAGGACTCAAAATATGCTATAGGCTGACTTCACTTAAGCTATCATCTAGGGACCTAGGAGATAGCATGGAGGTAAGGCGTTTGCCTTTCATGCAAAAGGTCATCGGTTCGAATCCCGGTGCCCCATATGGTCCCCTGTGCCTGCTATGAGCAATTTCTGAGCATGGAGCCAGGAGT
>PVKC010038593.1:0-12701 GCA_004027635.1 Crocidura indochinensis
CATTATGGAATCTTAAGGGACCTGAAAAGTCAGAACAATTTTGAAAAAGAAAAAGAAAATTGAAAGGTTCAATTTCAAAACAAGTTACACAGCTCTGGCAATACAAACTCTAGTAGTGGCATAAAGAAAAACTACTGATAAACTGATGAAATAACACAGAGATCCCCAGGAATATATACTTAGTATGTGATCTCTAGCAAAAGTACCAAATAATTCAGCAGAGAAAACAAAGTCTCTTTAACAAATGGTGCTGGGAAAACTGGCTGGCAGCCTGAAAATGAATGGAGATGGAACTTGTCTAATATATCAAAACTGTATCAATTAGATTAAATACCTAAACATGTTAAAAAGCATCTGGAAGAAAACAAAGGAGGAAGGAAGGATGTGCGACATCTTGGCAAAGATTTCTTGATTATAACAGCAAAAAGTGAAAGTTAAAATTAACAAATAGGACTACACTTAACATTACTAATGAATTAAAGGCAACTAAGATTGGGAGAAATGTATCAGCAAATCATGCATGCAATAAGCTGATAATTTGGTAATATTTAAAGAACTCCTACAAACAAACAAAAAAATCAAATCCCGATTAAAAATTGGCAAAACAAGGCCAGAGAAATAGCATAGCGGTAGGGTGTTTGCCTTGCACATGGCTAACACAGGTCAGATGATGGTTCAAATCCTGGGATGCCATATGGTCCCCATTGCCTGCCAGGAGCTATTTCTGAGCACAGACCCAGGAGTAACCCCTGAGTGCCACTGGGTGTGCCCCCCCCAAAAAAAAACCAAAAAAAGAAAAAAAGAAAAAGAAAAGGCAAACACCTAAAGCTAAAGAATCATTTCTCTCAAAATTATCACAAATGGCCAATAAATCATCACTGAAAATCAGAAAAATAAAAACCAAAACAACAATAAGGTATCATTTCACAACCAAGTGGAGGGCTACTATAAAGGAAAATAACAGAAAAGCTTTAGGGAGAACTTGGAGAAATTGGGACCTTTGTGTACATGTACATGTCCTCAAAAATATGAAAAATAAAATAAAATATACCATTAGGAATTTCACTTTCAAGTAGAGACTCAAAAGTCTTCATTGTTGTGTTTCTTTGTTTGATTCTGGCTTGGGGGCCACACCTGGCAGTACTTATTCTTTGTTCTGGGCTTAGAGATCACTCCTGGCCATGCCCAGGAGACTGTCTGGAGTTACTGGAACTAAAGTGGGTCAGCTTCATGCACAGCAAGTCCCTTACCTGCTATATTATCTCCTGGCCTCAGAAAGAAGAGTCTTAAAGATACTCTGCAGCTCAGATTCTGATCAGCACTGTTCACAATAGCCAAGAGATGGAAGTACTCCAAGTGCCCATTAATGGATGAACAAATAACACATAATGGAACAGACTAAAAAGGAAGAAAACTCTGTCAAGTGCTTAAACCTTGAGGACATTGGCAGGAGTAAAACAGCCACAAAAAGACAGGTACTATGCACTTGTATTATAGTCAAAGTCACAGAAATAGAAAGGCGAGTGCTGGTTACTAGGAGCAAGGAAAACAGCGAAACTGTTTTTCAATGAATAAACAGCCTCTGTTGTATAAGATTAAATAGTTCTGGAGGTCCGATGTACAACTTTCTAAATATATTTAATACCTCTGAACTTAAACACTGCTAAAATAAAGGGTGAAGCAAAACAGACACCGAGACGCAATATAAGATGAATATCAGGATAGAGGTGAAACCCATTTGTTTTCGAGGCTCAAGCCAAAATGAATAGTTTTCATTATTTGTTATCCTTCTTTTTTCAATGCTGGGATTCTAGAAGAGAGAAATAAAATTTCTAAATCACTGTTCCACATTTAGAATTCTTTTCTGGGGGTGGCAGAAGATGCTCCCCAGCCATGTGGGGACCAGATGGGAAACACCCAGTGGTACTCAGGAGGCTGCAGGGTGTCCCACACATGCTAGGCACATGCTCAAATCCACGGAGCTACCTCCGGGCCCCATTCAGGATTTTAAATCAAATCACCTGAAGTCTCTGAATGACTGTTGTTGAACCCTACTATTCTGATGCAGAAAACACTGAGTGCAGAGACTCGCAGATATATGGATAAATTTTAAACTTCATTATTAAAAAGAGTGAGGCTTAGGCTACTAAATACTCACTTTGGGATTTCATTTCTTTTGCATTTTTGCTTCTGTGCGTGTGTATGTAAGAATCATTATTCTTTTTTTTTTGGGGGGGGCACACCTGGTGACATTCAGGGGTTACTCCTGGCTATCTACTCAGAAATTGTTTCTGGCTTGGGGGCCGATGGGGGACCTTATGGGATGCTGGGGATCGAACCAAGGTCCATTCTGGGTCAGCCACATGCAAAGTAAACGCCCTATCGCTATACTATAGCTCCGGCCCCAAGAACCATTATTCTTAAGGAAAAATTCTTTTTTTTTTTGGTTTTTTTTTTTGGGTCACACCCAGCAGTGCTCAGGGGTTATTCCTGGCTCCATGCTCAGAAATTGCTCCTGGCAGGCACGGGGGACCATATGGGGCATCGAGATTCGAACCGATGACCTTTTGCATGAAAGGCAAACGCCTTACCTCCATGCTATCTCCCGGGCCCAAGGAAAAATTCTTATAGACAGGGTAGGAGCAGTACAGTGCATACATATATATGCTATATATATGTATAGATATATGTACTATATACATATATATTTACTATATACATATATAGTATGCAATATAGTTATTTAGTTATGCAGTACAGTGGGTAAGGCATTTGCCTTGAAAGCAGCCTACCCACGCTTGATCCCTGGCATCGCATATAATCTCCTGAGCACTACCAGGAAAAATTCTTGGGAACAAAGCCAAGAGTAACCCCTGAGCATTACTAAGCATGGCCATAAAACAAACAAACAAAAAAACCCACAAACAAAAATACCAAAATCATCTCTTACTGGCTATCTGCATGCAAATGCATGACAGTACAGATCAAAAATGAAGAAAATTCGTGGCTGCTGTCCAGCCTCCCAAAATGTTTGACTGACACAAGAAAGAAAAGCTGAAAGAAAGCTGCTCTTGAGTAAACTGTGAGTAAACAAGATGGCTCAGGCTCAGTCCCATCGTTCTGGGGCAATACTCTCAGTGCTGCAGTCAGCTTGCATTAGTTCCTGCACTCTGGGCCTAAGACGTTCCATATCTCACCATACACCACTGCTGTCAGTGGGACGGAGAGATCGCTAGTATGGAACCCTGCTCTCCAGCTGATTTCTAAATCCTGGCGCTGCTGAGGAAATAGGTGGTGCTGGCCTGGAAAGTGTGTGTGTAATCCCTGGTATCACATATGAACATGAGCATCTCTAATCAGCACCTATCTCCACTGCACCTGTTCACAAGCGGGCTTCCATTTTCCCAGCAATATGTGGGGGTCTTTCTGCTGTGGCTGGTCAGAGAGAATCACTCTCACTGATAGGCTGACCTGAGCTCACAGTGACTTCCCTTTGTCTTGTTACTTGCTCCATGCACATCATTGTCCCTTAGCTTATCTGATAAGCTCAGGGAACGTTAAGTACCAAGCCCTTCCTTTCTCTGATAGCCACACACACAGATTCTGTTGCAATGAGCACCTAGAAATGCAGATTCCTGAGCAGGTTCTATGTATTCAAATGTATGAACACCAGGCAGGAAATTTGGGATTGAATGCAAATCTAGAGTTTTGTCCATGAAATCATCAACATCTTAGCCCAACTATTGTCCTCACTTATCTGACCTGCAAAGGCAAAGGCATGTTCTACAAAACTATTTGAGTAGTAACGTCAATATATCTTACTTAAGATGAACCTGATAATCCTTTGAAAGCTGACACCCTGAACAGCCTCTTCTCCCTCTGCTAAGTATGTTCTTCCTCTAATATTAATGATGATAACTCCAATTCCTATGCCAAAGGATGAAGGGCCAAAGTCCGCTACCTAACCTGGACTGAAATTAGGAAAAGTAGAAGAGTATAATGCTCAATAAGCTTAAATGATCGGTAACAAATGGTGCTGTGAAAATATTGATTTATTATTAGTAAGAAGGCAATAACAGTCATTTTCATATCAGAATATAAAGGCCAAAAGATCAGGCAGTTCAAAATATTCCATAAAGGAGCATAACATTAAAAAAAAATCTGACTGGGAACTGAGGGACAAAGTAATTATGCATGGGTTCTGTTTTATTTTTCTCAATATTCTATGGCTGAAAATTCAATGTTAAGACATCACCAAGGGGACTTATGTGAATTCTGTTTATGGGTGATTGTCCTTCCACTGTAACTTTACCTTGTCCTCTTTCTTTGCATCTTTGTTCTCAAAATTAAATAAATTAAAAAAAAAATCTGAAAGACCTGTACAACACTAGAGGGTAGGGCACTTGCAGTGCAGACCTAGGGTAAACCAAGAGAACAGAACAGTGTTTACTGAATATGAACAAATCCCCAGCCCACAATTTTGTCTCATTTTCAAGGGCCATGGCTGGATAATCAGAAGCCTAAAGAACAAATTGAATAAAAATCCTAAGTAATTATGAAGGAAAGGAAAGACAGATAGCAGAGCAAGCTAGTGTTTTCTCATTCACATGATTTTCTGCCTAGACTCAGAAGATTGCCTCAGAGGCAGACACTTAAGTTCATGCTGGGATGAGAACAGGCAAAACACAGAGTAACGGAGGCTTTCTGTGCTCTACTGTAAATTCTGAAAAGCCAACTAGCCTGACTGCACCTCAACTTCATTGTACTTAAAATTCACAATAGTAACTTATGAATATGTATTGGTATACATCCATATGTAAATAAAAAGAACTCCCATGCTGAATTGTTTGAAAATTCAAAATTATTGCCTAGAACCCATTTAAAAAAAATCAAGTGTAACTCCTACCAAAGGGAATTATCACATGAAAACAAACAAAAAATACAACAGATTTCTACCCCCTGTTGATTTATTTCTGGAGAGCATCAGAAGTGCTCAGTAGACAGAAGTCTCACCCATGTTTCTCAGCTAACCAGTCTGAAGGTTCAATGCAAGGCCTAAGGATGCAGTGCTGCCCAGGTCCTGTAGGACCAAGGTTATTCGTGGCCACACTAGTAGTTCTTGGGGCCTCCAGGGCTAGACTTAGAGAACCATATATGTAGCTTGGAGTCAGACCCGTGCAGGCACATACAAGCATGTATCCTAACTGCTCTACACAGACCTGATTTTTGCTTTTATTGATGTTCTTAGCTTAGCCTGTGACAAAGCTTTTAGCTGCATGTCTGTTCCCCTGAACATAAAATACTAAGTTGAGATTTAAATCTTCAAAATGAATTCTTTTGAAAAATGAACAACAACAACAACAACAACAACAACAGAGGTTTGGTTCTTTCTGGGAACCTGGCAAGATTATTTTGCAAATAGCATAAAACTACATCACTGGTCCACATATGTCTTTTTTACCCCACAGTCTAAGGCATCAATACTTCACAACACACTACTACCCTGTAACATGGAATTACTTGTTGTCCAAGAACAGAACTTACAGAAAAATAAAATTTCAATATTTAAAGAATTTGGGATGTTTTTAGTTTTGGGGAAACACCTAGCAGTGCTCAAGGGTTACTCTTTGCTATGTGCTCAGAAATTGCTCCTGGCTTGGGGAACCATATGGGATCGAACCGAGATTTGCCCTAGGTTAGCACGTGCAAGGCAAACACCATTCCGCTTGCATCATCGCTCTGGCCCCCATATTTAAAGAATTTTTTTAACTACAAACACAAAATACTTGAAACAAAAGGCGTTTGCCTTGACTTCACTTCAAATGACACAGATTTGATGCAAAGGAGAGACGACAGAGCAGCCTGGGCTCTGGAATCACTCTGCCACAGTCACTGCTTTTACTTGTCCAGTCTCTACCCCCAAAACATTTCAAGTACAAAGCTCACCATGATACTAGCACTGAAAAAAGCATCAAGAGCCCAACATCACTGCAGGAATCCTTTCCCATTTCTGAACAAACAGAGAAGTCACTGAGATCTATACTCTCTGTCCTTTAATGTTTCATACTCTCTAAGTGAGAAAGAAATCTCTATAGTCAACAAAACCAGCCTGATGAGACTAGTGCTCAAGAGTCTAGGTCTTTTCCCCCCTGCCACCCTCTCGTGGTCTCTAGGTATCAGCTCCTCAGCCTGGCCTGACAGAAGATGGTAAGGTTTCCCTACCTATAAAAGACAGTTCTCACCTGGTGTCAAAAGAACTACATAAGTTCCTTATCAAAATCAAGGTTCAGAATAGTGCAGAGGAGAGTCTGTGTCTACTGTCTTTGCCAGTGTATGCTGGCATCTGCTGGACAGGGAGCCGAGGATCCAGGACAGGGTGCTCATGACACAAACTTTCTATTTCTCCCTCATTAAGCTTGGACAGAATTTGACCATCAATCTAACTAACCAATCTGTGTACAGATTTTCACAGTAATCTTTCTTCTTTCTTTTTTTTTTTTTTTTTGGCTTTTGGGTCACACCTGGTAGCACTCAGGGTTACTCCTGGCTCTATGCTCAGAAATCACCCCCAGCAGGCTCGGGGACCATATGGGATGCCGGAATTTGAACCACCATCCTTCTGCATGCAAGGCAAACACCTTACCGCTGTGCTATCTCTCCAGCCCCCTTACAGTAATCTTTAATGATCCTTTGTTTTTCTCTATCATCATCAACTAGAACTTCATCTCTTTCACTTTTCATTCTCTTTATCAAGATGTTTTTTCTTGCAGAGCCTAGCAAGGGATTTATTATATGTTAATAATAACAATAATAAATTAATAATTTTAATTAAAAGATGTATTAATCTTCTCAGATAACCAGCTCTTATTTTCATTGGTGATATGCATCATGTTTCAGGTTTTTGTATATTGTCATCCTTTTTTTTAATATATTGTCATCTTAGTACTGTTTGTGCTGTGTTATATATAGCCTGATCATTCATCTCTTTGTTTTTCAACAGGCTATTACTTTTCCTTTAATTTTTTCATTGCTATATGTTGTTTAAACTAAACATGTCTGGGTTTTCTCCTATGCTTTTGGCTGGTGATTTAGTGTCTTGTTTTTGTGGCTGAAAAAGATTGCTAATATTTCAATCTTAAAAAATTTGGAATGTTTCTTTTGTGTCTGAACATGTGATATATTCTTGAAAATATTCCACGTGCACTGGTGAAGGGGGGTGTTCTTTAAATGACTGAAACCTAATCACAATCATATTGTAATCAAGATGTTTAAATAAAGAAAAAAAATGAAAAAACAAAGAAAATATTCCACGTGCACTAAGAAAGTTTAATCAGGTCCTGGCACAGTAGTACAGTGGATAGGGTATTTGCCCTGCATGTGGTCTACCTGGGTTCGATCCCCAGCAGCCCAGATGGTTCCCTGAGCCATCCAGGAGTAATTGGTGGGCACAGAGCCAAGAGTATCCTTAAATGCCACTGGATATACCCACTCCCATCCCCCGAAACAAAAATAGCTTAACCATTCATTTTGAGATATGGGTTTCTATATACATTAAAGTGCATCTCTTCAACTTAGTGTCTTTATTTCCTTGTTCATCATTTTATCTAATAATTTGCCCGTTGCAGTAAATAAGTGGTGTGTTGAGATCTATGTGATTATTATTACTATCAACATACTCCTATGTTATTTACTATTTCATATATTTGTATGAACCTCTGCTGAATGCATATAACCAGACCATCCATATTCATGCTGGACTGACATTTTGACCGATAGTTTTCAGTTCTTTCTTTGCCTTGTTGGCTTGAATCATTTGTTCCAGCCTTTCAGAGCTTGTTTGTCTTTGTTATCTGAAGTGACTAGTACTTTTATTTAAATAGTATCTATACGTCTGACTTTTAATTCATCCAGCATTCTTTGTCTTTTGATTGTTGAGTTCAGAACATTTCCTCCCATTCAGGATAAATATAGATATAAGTACTTACTTCCATTTTATCTTTTGCCTTCTGGTTTTTATATTTGTTGTTTTTCACCCCTTTGTTTCTATGTGCCTACAAAATATAGACTGTGATTCTCTCTAGGCCTTCAGTTTTTCTTTTAATGCCTCTGCTCTAGGACTAGGGAGATAGTATAAGGATTAGGATCCTTGTTTTCCTAGTATAAACGAATCCTGGTTAGTACCCCAAATCACATGGCCTCTGGGCACAACTACTATTCTGGGTACAGTGTAAGAGGCTTCCAAGTACTGCCAATGCAGCCATGGAGGTTCCTGAAGACAACAGGTGTGACCTTAAATTAAAGCCAGCATGAAATCCTCAGTCCCTCACGCAGAATCAGTTCAGCTGACCCGAGAGTGCCTCCTGAGCACTGCTTGGTAGACTGGAAAAAATGAAATGCTTCTGCTCCAGGTTTCTGTTTGGTGACTATCACAGGGATTGCATATATTCTATTTCTAAAGAACATTTTGTGTGCTGGCATTGGCTCTGTATCAATTCACTGGGCCAGTGTGTGCTTTTCTTCTTCCTTCTTTTATTTTTATTGTTCCTTCATATCGCTGGCTGTTCTTTTTGTTTGTTAGTATTTAGCCCCTTGCTCAAGATTTTATCTTTGGTTTCATCTTTTTTGTGTCAAAGAAATCCTTTCAACATTTCATAGAGCAGGTCTGGTGAGTTTTGTTCTTGGTCAGCAGAAGCCTTGATCTCCCCACCCCATTTAAAAGATAAATCTGCCGGTAGTGTTCTCAGCTGACGTATTTCAGTTTTCAGAGGGATGATGTTTCACTCCACTCTCTTCTAGCAGGTGTGGTTTCTGCCGAGAATCATGAAAGTCTCACTCAGCTGTTTGCTTTTTCCCTGTCTTTTTTTTTCCTCGCTGTCTTTCTTTAGCACTGACTCAGGATGACAATGTGTTGGTGCAGGAAGTTTTAGCCTCAACAGTGTGGGTGTTCCCTGAGTTTCCTGTATAGAAAAGTAGTTCATCCCTTGAATATTCTATGAATATGGTCTCTGCCCCCATCTCTCCACTGTCTGACACTCCAACTTTAGAATTTTATCTGTTTGTTGTTATTGTTGTTGTTCTCCTTTTCCACTTGAATCACTGCTGGGATTTTATCTCTAATATCTTGAGTGGCGAGCAGCCTAGAAGGAGCTAATACAGCTGCCAATAAGGTACAACACCTACACACCAGTTCTGTTTTCTGCCTCCAAGCTCAAACACCAGCAGCACTGTCTGCATGATTTACTGAAAGGTAAAATGTCACTTATATGGTCTTAGCTGACTTGAGTCATGGCAGACTTGCCCTGGCCACCTAGGAGCTCTTCACAGGCTGGTCCATCCCCTCTAATTCTTTTCCACACCACAATCACGCACTTTCCAATAAATAGATGCAGTCTCAGATAATCCAAGCTGTAAAGTGGGGCTTTTTGGGGGTTATACTGTTGATTTCTATACAGTTATACTTTAGTGGGTGGTTTTGCTTGCCAGCATCTATTCAGCCTTCTGCCAAAAAATTCAGTCTGTGGAGAACAATCTTAAGAAGAATGCAATGTTTCTATGCTTGGGTGAAGTATTCTATCAATCTTTACTTATCCGACTGACTATTGATCCAGAACTCAACTATGTTCTTAATGATTTTTTTTTTCTGTTTGCTAGATTAGTCATTTCTTTCTTATTTTACTTTATTTTTATTTTTTGGGTCACACCTGGCAATGCACAGGGATTATTCTTGGCTCTACACTCACTAATTACTCCTGATGATATTCAGTGGACTTTGAAATGGAACATCTCATGTCCCACGAGATGGAACAACTCAGATGGAACATGGGTTGGATGGGTTGGGAGATGAGTTTATTTCCGAAGCAGAGGTTTACAGTCTCTAGCGGTGTCACTGGATTCATTTATTTCTGTTAGTTCTGTCAGTACTCCTTCTAGGACCTTGTCACTCGTTTGAGAACATATACATAAAAGATATATCACTGTTTTTCAGTACGCAACGTCACACTTTATTTTTAATAGCTTTCCTTCTGAAGTCTAGACAACTATTATACTGGCTATTCAGCTTTCTTTTAATTAGTATCACATGGAACATCATCCTCTACCCTGCTATTTTTAATCTGCATTTTCATAGATAAAATGAAAGTTTATATATGTTGTAAAAAAAGAAACAGTTGGGCCTTGTTATTTATGTAATCACTAAGAAGTCAGTGAGCGTTTACCTGTTAGATTAGAAATAAGACAAGCAGGAGCCAAGGTTACAGTACACCAAGTAAGGAGACAGTACACCAAGTAAGCAAATGGCTGTCTTGGGTTGGAGTAAGCCAAGAGTAAGCTCAGAGCACTGCTAGATGTGGCTCAAAAAACAAATAATAAAACAACATATATATATTTAAACCTATCTCTTCTCTAATACTCTTCCTTTTTGACAGTATGTTTCAAACTTGTTATCCTTTTTTAAATACTCTAAAAAGCTTTCTTAACAGACATCTATGGATTAGAGCAGGGGTCCTCAAACTTTTTAAACAGGGGCCCAGTTCACTGTCCCTCAGACCACTGGAGGGCCAGACTATAGTAAAAACAAAAATTACGAACAAATTCCTATGCACACTGAATACATCTTATTTTGACGTGAACAAACAAAACGGGAACAAATACAATATGTGGCCCGCGGGCCGTAGTTTGAGGACCACTGGATTAGAGATGCCTTCCAAGTTCAAATTCTTACAAACTTTCAGTTTCAATTCCACAAGTAAAGTCATTCTTTCTTTTGTTGCTTTTTTTTCTTTTTTGCGGGGGAGGGGGGGTCATTCCTTCTTTATATTTTTCTTACCACAAAGGAACTTCTGTCTCTCTTTAGCAGCATCTTAACAGTTTTGAATAGCCCTAGATAGTCATGCTGAGGGGCAGGACTCCCTAGTCATCACCCCAGATACATACAGACCATCTATATCCTTTCTTTGATACACTCACTAATCTACAGAGCACTTCTATGTCCCATACAATCTTCTAGTGGGAATAAGGAGCTACCCAAATGATTCTATTTTCATAGTTGTATTGACCTAGAATATTCTTCATGAGATCCAATCCATCCTGCTATATCTTGGAGTCTCATAAATAAATTCTGAATTTAAATTAAATTATTGATTTAAATTCTGAAAATTACTTAACTTCCTCAACAGGCAAAATATTCTGCAGGGCAGATTCAACACATGCCAACTTATATATACATGATTGAAAAAGCCCGTTTTAAAACAATATCAAATCCACTTCAGTTATTTCAACAAGTACTTTTACTTCCATCCAATGTAACAATATTTCCTCTACAACCTCATCTAAATAATGCCAAGGTGTCTGAGGTAACCTCTATGACAACACCTCTTATCTTAGTCCTTTTTATGATATCATCACATGTCCCTGAGTTCTTTAGAATACTTCCCACTCAATCCCAATTCTCAGTTTAATGCAATCTAGTTTCCTGTTCCAATTCAACCACTACAAAGACAATAGCTACCTTTCCCTGGAAAAATATAACGCTGGAATTAAACAGCTGATATGTTTGCTCCAAAAAGGTTATATTAGTAAGTTGCAACCTTATCATCAATAATTATATTGACACTCTCAATACTTTAATGGCAAAAAGAAATAACCTGTAGTGAGGAAAACAGAGCAGTGTTTAATACTTCAGTTTGAAATCCGATGTGACTAGATCATGCTGCTTATTTCGGAGGGTTCTGAGACCATTCACCAGGCCCAAATGATGACCATGTAGTGCCACTCACCTTCAATATAAAGGGGCTCAACCACATCATGGTTGATTAGCTCAAAGTTTTCATGGCCAATCCAGTGTTCCACGTTTCTCTTCCTGCCTGTGAAGAAGTTGTCCACCACAGTCACCTCATGGCCATCCATCATGAGTTTGTCAGTGAGATGGGAACCCACAAATCCTGCTCCTCCAGTTATCTGCATCAGGACAGGGCATAAAACATTTGCAAAACAAAACAAAACAAGGCAATAGAGAATATGATAACAACCAAATGTAATAAAGCATGTCACACATTAAAATTCAGAGCACAAATCATTCCTTTCTATAAGCTTCTACAGATCTCAGCTCTCACCCTGTAAAATACAGAACAGACAGCAACCACAATTTTCCACATCACCTCTTTGACAGAAAATATTACAGTATCAATATAGTACTTGTTTTATAATGTTTGATCTATTGAAAGTCTAAAATGTTTCAGGACTACTTTTTTGTTTTGTTTATAAGGGAATTAGCAAAATGAAGACCTCTGTAGAACTAACAAAGAAAGACAATATTGATCCTAAGATTCACCAAAAGCCCTCACATAAAACTAGTATCTTTTCAATTAATAAGAAATGATCAATGAGTATAAGATGGCTACTGGTGGACCAAAGACCTAGGTAATTAAAAAGAATGATCTCAGAAAAGTAACATGTGAAGCAAGAGCAATAGCACAGTGGGAAGGACTTTTGCCTTGTAATGTAGCCAACTGAGATTTGATTGCATTCTTCCCATGTTTCTCCAAGCACTGCCAGGAGCAATTCCTGAATGCAGTTCCAGGAGTAACCCCTGAGCATCACCAAGTGTAGCCCAAAAATTAAAGAGAAAAGAAAAGAAAGAAAAGAAAATAAAAGAAAAGGGAAGGAGAAAGGAAGGAAGAGAGAGAAGAAAGAAAGAAAGAAAG
>PVKC010038595.1:0-12728 GCA_004027635.1 Crocidura indochinensis
GTTCAGTAGCATGGTGTTTAATTTCCAGCTGATAATATTTTTCTTCTGTGTGGATTTGTAGTTCACATCTAATTTCAGAGCCTTGTGGTCGGCAAAGGTAGCTTGCAAGATTTCTATCCCCTTGATTTTATGGAGGTATGTTTTATGTGTCAGCATATAGTCTATCCTGGAGAATGACCCATGTACATTGGAGAAGAATATTTCAAGAAAATATTACCTGGATTAGAAACAAAATTTTTCATCTAACCTATACATTGAGTTTTTTTATGATAATTATTTGGGATAGAGATAAAAAATTAACAATTATAAATTCTTATATTTATATTTAAATTTATAAATAAGATGGAAATTCAGGAAAGTAAAAACATTAGCACATTTAAGTGTAGTCATTTTTCTTATCAATATAAATTTCTTCAATTTCTTTCAATTACAGGTAACATGATAAAAATAATTTTACTAAGAACATTACACAAAATACATTACATTTATGCATTTCTCTTAGAAAGATTTAGAATATTGTTCTCTCCACAATCTTCATTATTTTCTAATTATATATACCCAATTTTTGTCATTATAGAGCCATAATTCCATATAATTAGGACATCAAGTTTGGATATGCAGGAATATAGAAATAAATAGGCAATAGTTTGAGTAGAGGGGCAGGAAAGGTGACTTATGGACCCTTCATTGCAATTACCACAGCTCTGACACATTAAGGAACACCCTCTTTTTTTTTTTTTGGTTTTTGGGTCACACCCGGCAGTGCTCAGGGGTTACTCCTGGCCCCATGCTCAGAAATTGCTCCTGGTAGGCACGGGGGACCATATGGGGCACCGGGATTTGAACCCATGACCTTTTGCATGAAAGGCAAACGCCTTACCTCCATGCTATCTCCCGGGTCCCAAGGAACACCCTCTTGATAGTGCTCAGTATTCACTTGTGATTCTGCCACTTCTCAAAGATATAATTTTGCATCTAAGTTCAGAAATAGTAGCAACCCTTAGCTTTAACAAAAATATTGTTTTTGAGTATTTGAGTGTGTTTATGTTATACAGAGATGAACAGCTAATAAACCAAGTCTGAGAACTGCTGGGGAGTTTTTTTTGGTAGAAATTAGAAATATAGCCATATCATATTTTAATCTAGTTCAATTTCTTTTGTTAAAAGAAGTGTCATGTTATGGATACTAGAATTCAATTCTAAAACTAATGTCAACAAACTAACATGTTTCCAAAACGTGTTTCAGTGGTATTTTATACCACTGACTCTTGAAAGAAGTCTGATGGCGAAGCATGAACTTTTCCCTTGACTCCCAGGCACCAATACTGCTAGGAAACACATTCTTCCATTTTTGAGATGTAAGGAACTGACACTTTCTGAGCCACATTGATTTATTTTCTTTCATTTTTTTTCTGATTGAGACATTAAAGTAAATTTTATCATGATATAATTTTAATAATATTTAATAATAATAAATGTGCTAATAATAAGAAAATTTGTTCTTTTAATTTTAAAGATATAGAAAGAATATTAAAGTTCCAGGAGATAATACAGTTTTCAAGTAGCTTGCCTGGTTCAATCCCTGGCACCCTCGAGAGTCCTCTTCACCCACCAGGAGTGATCTATGAGCACTCTTACAGGGGAAGCTGTGACCACAACCTGAAAAAGAATATAAAAATATAGAAAATAATCCACAGGATTATTCTATGATAACTCATAGAAGTAAGCAAAAAATATTATTTTAATATAGGATAAGAATGCAATGAGTATATATATGTAAATAAAATTTTCTCTTTAGCTCTTTATTCCTATAAAGTTAATAAGTTTGTACTGGTATGCTACAGTACAATCAGAAATCAGAAATTTTGTATCTATAAGGCAAAAATGGATTGGTTTTGACTAATTGTCATTGACTAAAAAGAGAAGTGAAGAGAAGCAGCAGAGAAAGAATATAGAAATGTTGGTGAATAGTTATTATTCCAAGAATATTGTAATTTGTCAAAAATAGAACATCTATTTCATCATTCTATCCACAAGTTGTATTACTTTTACAATTCTTTACTTTTTAAATGTCACTTAGAATTTGGAAATAGCAATACTTTACTTTTTGAGGCATGCATAGTGAATCAAAATGTTGAGTGGTCCATAGAACACACTGTGCTTGCCCTCATAAAAGAGAATCCCACATGATTTTAGTAATGGCAATATTTTGTAAACATTTTGAATCTGTGTAAGCCCAGTACAGAAAATAGAAACCATTTCAAATGAGAATATTTAATCCTGAAAAATTTGTTATATAGTTAAGGAAACTTGATGTAGTAGATTCCACTCAACATCTCTCTCAAGCCCGAACATCTACAAAATTCCTTATTGGTTGAATTTCTAGAAAATCAAAAAAATGATAAATCAACAAAAATAAATCATGAGATTTATTCTTTAAAATATTGCAATAAAAAGAGGAGAAAAAGATGGTGCCTGAAAGCAAGCTAGGTTATGTATGTTTGTTTAATGTATGGAAGAGAGTATTTTCAAAATATGACACATGAAAGTTATTATTTTAGTGTGTTTAATTTCTGCAAAAAATTGAACACAAAATAATACCTATGCAGTTTTAAACTCCAGGACATAAACACTACCTTTTTTATTGAAATATCTATGAATGAAAAAAAGGCAGATAATAAACAAATTCAAATAAACCTACAATTGTTGAGATATCCAAACCAGTTGTGAACGAGAATGACTACTCAGTTGAAGCCTTTTGAGGTCTTTATATTTAAACAGAAATCTAAAACCCATCTAGCATATACATTGATTAAACCTCCTAAGCCTGCATGAGTTTAAATAAAAGAAAGGAGGCAATATAGCTGGACTCTATAATGACCGAAAAGACAAAGATAAGATGTCTGAAAAAGAAATCAGGGGTATGTAATATTAATTAGGTCTTTAGTAAGAATTTAGATATCTTATTAAGGACCTTTAACACAATATGATAAGAAACTCATAAAAAAAATGACCCAAGTAGCAACTTGGTCCAATCCAAGGAGGAACACAATAATTTTATGTTGTAGACATATTACTATTATTGCTCTGTTTACAAAACATTGAGGGACATTAGGGAGAAAGAATGAATGCAGAAAATATAATTAAGATCTTTCAATAATCAAGACAGTGGTACAGACTATGTAGTAGTGACAAAAATAAAGAAAACTATATTAACTTGCATATTATTTAAAAGTTAGAAAAATGATGATAGAGTGCAATATGTGGAATAAAGGATAGAAGGAAATTAGGGTAGGTTCTATAGTTTTGCATGTAACTGAAAATATGAAAATATCATTTTCTTCCAATTAAGTTGTGGAGAGGAGACCTTTTAATGCTTCAAAGATAAAATACCATTAGTGATGTTTTAGACATGATAATTTAGTATTTTTCAGAATCAAGATTAAAAAAATGTTATTGCATTAAAATTAAAATTCTATTAATCAGTTGAAGGAACTCAAACTAGAGAAATAAATTTAGGAGTCATTGAATGATAATGCAATGACATAGGATTAAGCAAAGCAAAAGGCCTGCTGCATCTATCACCAAGAACCACCTGTTGCCTATTGCTCTGCTTTGCCACACCTCTACGATTCTTTTCCGGCACACCAGTCTGACCACGCTTCGGATTAGCCAGTAATTGGGTTGATATCTCCAGGATTTTGTAAAGTGAGTGCGAGTACACTTCCTCAGCATCCTTCTTACAGGAGGCCTAGCAGCTGAGAGCATGCTCCTACAAGCCACAGTATCCGTAATAGTGCTATGAATTTCTAGACAACTTCAGTTGAGTGATGCTGTCATCCCAATAGAAACATACCAATTTAACGAAATGGACAGCTAAGAGTTTACTAAGTTTAATGTCTTACTGACTTCATTGGAGATACAATAATTTTCACAAATGTGTTTGCTACTATATTTTTTCTTTCCTTTTTAATTTTCTTCTCTTCCTTTTTTTATTTTTTTAGATAACTTTGATATCATTTATCTGAAAACAAATGTATTACGGTCAACTATGTCAACTATGGGATCCATACTTTTTAATAAATTGAAAAAAAAAAAAACAAAGACAAAGTACATAGTTGAGGCATATTGGGGAGATAACTGACATGAAAATTCCAACATAAAACCCCTGTCTCTTAAGGGATTCATAAGAAACGTGTTGGAAGACTTCTATATCCAATTTGTTTTCCATGGTTATATTGAAAAGCACTAATTGAGATTACTTTGATCATCACCTTAAAATCTTTCTGCTAGTAACTCTCCTTATTCTGAAGTCTTTGTTACTTTGAGGGCTTTGTTAGATTTGGATATTTTCTTTCCTTTTTTTTTTTGTTTTTGTTTTTGTTTTTGTTTTTGTTTCTGAATCACACCCGACAATGCTCAGAGGTTATTCCTGGCTCTACGCTCACAAATCGCCCCCGCAGACTCGGGGACCATATGGGATGCCGGGATTCGAAACAGCGAGCTTCCGCATACAAGGCAAATGCCTTATTGTTGTGCTATCTCTCCGGCCCCTAGATCAACATGTCTCCTCTTACTTCTAGGACTTTGTTACATACAAGACATACTTTTAGGCCCTATTCTTTCTTCTCTCTCTTTCAGATTCTGTACTATTTTCCCCATTCTATTTTTTATTTTGCTTTCTTTTTGAAATAGTTCATATGCCTATCTTCCTGCTTACTAACATTACACCTCTACCAGTATAAAAACCCATTCAAGTGAATTCAAAATTGGAATATATATTTTTCAATTTTGTAAAGCTCATTTGTTTCTTGACAGAACACACGAGTTTCCATTTTTTAATCTTTTGAACATATTGGTCTTAAATAAAATGACAGTTCAATTATTTTGAAATTTATTTTTGATTATGGCCACATTTGAAACATATTTAAGTATCTAATCATTGAATATTGGCCATTGAAAATTATTTAGTATTCAGTAGTTGATCATGTTAGCCTCTTTTAAAGAAAGTAGATTTTGATCTGACAGGGAGTAAAACTGTGGGTGAATACCTTTATCCTGTCAGATTAGTTTGATTGTGTGTTTATTTCTAAAGCAGCATAGCCCTTACTTCTACTGTGTGATCCTTTCTCCTGCTGTGTGGTCTTTCTTAGGTCTCTATAGATTTGGGATAAAAGAAAATCTACTCTAAGTTTTCTCTCACACTTCAATATTATCCTATAAAGAATGATCATATTAATTAATTCTGGCTGATAAGTTCCTGTCACTTTAGTGATCCTTACGCCACTTTAGTTCTGGTTAGTACACTTACCTTCACAATGGTTTCTGGGTTTGGCTTTATTGTCTGAACAATGGCCCTGGAAAAATCCAGATAAATTTACAACTCACCTTTTTTTTTGGGGGGGGGTCACACCCAACCACGCTCAGGGGTTACTCCTGGCTCTATGCTCAGAAATCGCTCCTGGCAGCCTCATGGGACCACATGGGACACCGGGATTCGAACCGATGATTTTCTGCGTGAAAGGCAAACGCCTTACCTCCACGCTATCTCTTCAGCCCTACAACTGACCCTTTATTTTTTGTTGTTGTTGTTGTTTTGTTTTGTTTTCTTTTGTTTTTGGGTCACACCCGGCAGTGCTCAGGGGTTATTCCTGACTCCATGCTCAGAAATTGCTCCTGGCAAGCACAGGGGACCATATGGGACGCCGGGATTCGAACCGATGACCTTCTGCGTGAAAGGCAAACGTTTTACCTCCATGCTATCTCTCCGGGCCCCACAACTGATCCTTTAAACGCTTTATGTTCCCACCATTGCAGGTCAGAATTGCTTGCTTAACAGGTCTCAACATCATTTTATAAATACATTTTTCCAGATTTCAAAGATTTTTTATTGAAAATATGATTTGATTTTATGACTAGAAACTTGGTTTTTAGAATTTACTTATCACTTATTTTAACTTAAAAATTACTGTCTGATTTTAAATCAATAAAATAGGTTATCACATTTTTTTAATGTAATGGCCAGGGGTTGTGCATGCTTGATTGTGGGGATTACATATCTATTTGTACTTCCATATTTGCACAGGGGAAGTGGCACTCCATTGTGTTAGTTTTCATTCTGAGAAGAGTGCTCACCTGAGATTGCTGTAGGGCTCACACACATGTGCACTTGGGGTTGTACTACATGCTGTGATACTCAAACATCTTTAGTTGCATGTTAAATATACCTAGCTGTAGTGGGCTGTTGTGATACTACAGCACAAAGCTTCTGAGACCATACACGTACACGTGGAAAGTGTGACAGATGAAATTATGACTTCACAGTTGTAGTGTAGGTGTTATAATTTATTACTTCTTGATTTCATGATGATCATTTATTAAATTGAAGTAATATTAGTTAACAAATATTTGAATATTTGATTTTCTTTGGGGGAACATCAAAAGTTCCTCAGAGACTACTCAATAAGAGTTTCTGGATCACTCCTGGCAACAGTTGGGGGCCCATATTTCGTGTTGAGATTTAAACCAGGGTCAATCATATGCAAAGCAAACAGCCTATTTCTGTCTCTCCAGCTCCTAGAATGTAAATGTTTATAAGTTTTATTTATCATATCGGATTCAATACCAAAGTTCCATTACTGCCTCAGCGCTATCCAGTTCTCTAGTTTCTCTTGTTAACTTCAGTATGTCATCAGAGTTCGATTTTCTCATTGACTACTCTAAATCCCTTTGCTTTATTTCTTTATACCACATATGAGTCGTATCATTTGCATTTGCCTTTTCCCCTCTGACTTTCTTTTTTCTAAATCCATCAATGCTATATCTGAACATGGTTTTCATTGTTTTCTTACAGCTAAATAGTATTTATCTTGTATTGCATAATTGTACAATTTCCTAATTCACTATTGCACAGGTTAGAGGAGGAAAAGCAATTTATTCTCAGTTCACTATCTTGTAACTTAATCACATTTTACAAATAGTAGAACTTTTGAATTAACTTTAATGTACATTATGATAGAGATCTAATGTAATTATTTTTGTTTGTGGACCTCCAGTTTTCCTATACTCATTTGTTGGAGAGGTTTTCCTTCCTTCATTTTATACATCAAGTTCTTTATCTTCCTAACTCTACATGCATTTGATAGTTTATCTTTGGGTTCTTGATTCCATTGTTTTGTTGTGAGAATCTATCCTAATTACAACATTATGATTTTAGTGCCTTTGTTGTTGCTGTCATTT
Organism: Crocidura indochinensis; assembly: GCA_004027635.1. NCBI lineage: Eukaryota > Metazoa > Chordata > Mammalia > Eulipotyphla > Soricidae > Crocidura > Crocidura indochinensis. The sequence goes on from PVKC010038595.1 coordinate 7,240, forward strand.
TTAAATTAGAGTTACTTTCTAGTAAAAATCAAAAGTATGGGAATACAATGCTTCCTTTTCCTCAAAATTGCTTTAGATATTCTGGGAGTTTTGTACAATCAAATTTCTTAATTTGTACAAACCTGTTTCTCTGACTCTCTTGTACTTACGTAAATATAGAGAACACTCTTACTGATAAATTTGCTCCAGAAATATACATATATACATATATGTATGTACATATATGTATAATGTATATATACATGCATATACATATATATGTACACACAAGTTAGTAAAGACTTGTTCCAAACTTTCTTTAGGGGAAGTAAAATAAGCCACGTTACCATTGGTCCTCCATATTTTACTTCACTTCCCACTGAGTGTGTGTGTTAAGATAAAATTTAAAACTGATATCTAAAATATATAAAGTAATAATTGGATAGTTAGGGAAATGGTAAAACATGCATCTTGTTATTTTTAATCTTACTGTAAATTTATATTTATTATATTTTGTGACATAATACCCAATAAATTGTAAATTAAAATATTTAAAAGGTAGCTCAGTTTTTATGACATGTCAATTATTTTATCTATCAATCATAAATTCTTAGTAGATTATGTCCTAGGTGCTGTTAACTTATTATTTTATTGCCAGTTAATAATTCTTTATAATAAATTTTAAAGTAAATGCAATAAAAATATACTTTTCCAATATAATGAATTTATTAGGGTTTTAAATTAAAATATAAAGAACCTGCATGTCTATTCATCTTTAGAAATTAACATCACCTACCTATGAGATATCATCCTTTCCACAACTATGATTTTTTTTCCTTTCAGTAGTTGCATAGAGTAATTGCAGAAAAATAATTATTTACAATAAAAATGAAAACTACCAAATATATTGCTGTTTATTAGTATACTTCTTTAACTAGGTAAAAGAATCAAGAAATAAAATGATTTTTTTTATCATGATAGTCTATCAATTTAGAGTCCTCAAGTCTCTGAGATAATACAGTTTTCTTTAATGGAAAATTATTTTTTTTAATTTTGCGGCCTTGGGCCTCATCCAGTCACGCTCAGGGGTTACTCCTGGCTATACGCTCAAAACTCGCTCCTGGCTTGGGGGACCATATGGGACACCGGGAAATCGAACCTCGGTCTGTCCCCGGTTAGGGTGTGCAAGGCAGACGCCTTTACCGCTTGCGCCACTGCTCCGACCCCGGCCCAGATTTTTTAAATTTTTTTATTTAAACATCATGGTTACAAGGTTGTTCATACTACAGTTATGTTTTCCCACAGATAAAGCTGTTCATGACTGAGTTACATTTATAGAATGTACAACAACCTTCACCAGTGCACATTTCCCACTACCAATGTCAGCAGTTTCTCTCTCAGGCTCACTGATGCCTTCTTCTCTCCAGACTGCTTCTGGGGCAGGAATTTCTTTATTTCTTCTTTCTTTTTCTCTCTTTCTTCTTTCTTTCTTTCATTTTTAATTTTTAAAATTATTATTTATTGATTCAATATGCACACCATTCCGGTAAACGTGAATTTGTTGATGCCAAAGTAAATAATCAATTACTTTGTATTTTATTTTTCTTTGACCTTTTGGTCTTTTATGTAAAATATCAATATCATATTCATACTTATGACTATCGTATTCTTTGTTTCTAGTTGAAGCTTTAGTACTATGAGTTTCGTGAGGACACAAACAAAAAAGGTGCATGTTGATAAGTAAACATCTTGCTGCCCTATATTTCTCAAATGTGCTAAGATTACTTTCTTAAAATGTGTATAAAACAGAAAAAGGTTAGACAAAATTAAAGTTTCTTATTCAATTGTGTGTCCTTTTTTCACACACACTCCTCTCCCTGTGATTATGTCTCCACATGTAAGTACCCAGATAGGCCCAAGATCATCATTTCTCTTAATTCACTTACCTTCCTCACCATGCTATTCAAATTTCTCAAAAGTAAACTGAATGTCTATGTATCCTCAGCACAAGTTTCTGAGCACCTGCATCCCCAAATCGACCTGTCATAATGAAAAGCATTTAACTTCTAGGACTCTATTATTTTCAGCTATATAGGTATTTAAATTTCAATGTTCCTCTGTTAAAATTCACAAACCTCTAAGTAGGTCATAACTGCTAAAATAATTTCTTCCACATAATGGGTAATCCTAATGAAGTAAGGCCATAAATATAGAAACTGGAGAAATCTATTAAGAAATGAGAATACCACTGTCACTCGTCCCTGGAATCACCTCAAAAATTTTACATAAATCATTGTATGCCATGTATTAGTCACTTGGTACACAGTGAATGGAATAGTAGATTGATAACATGAAGGGGCATGTGCATAGATCATGTTTAATCAAAGTCACACTCAACTTGGCTACTGGAGTTTTAGGACATTATTAAGCTTCTGTTCCTTTCTCTCCCTTATGAACACACACACACACACACACGCACACACACACGCACACGCGTGCACGCACACACACTTACCATAACCACATTCCATTATGGATTGATATATGACTTGATGTCATATTTATTCATAAAATCATTCAATATAACTATACTATGATCATAATTAAAATGTACTAATATTTTCTTTGGAAATGTGCTACATAGTATTTAATTGTGAATATTCCAAATTCTTCTTGTCATTTTTAATATTCTAATACCATGTATTCAGAGATATATCTAGAAAAACATCTTTTTATTGTTTTTTTTTATTGTTTTTTTAGTTTTGTTTTGGGTTCCTTCTGGCTCTATGCTCAGAAATAGCTCCTGGCAGGCTCGGGGACCATATTGGATGCCGGAATTCGAACCACAGTCCTTCTGCATGCAAGGCAAATGCCTTACCTCCATGCTATCTCTTTTGCCCCAGAAAAATGTCTTTAACCAGCATTGGTAAAGTGTGCAAATTTGTTATGCAAATTGAAAAACTGCAAGAAATTAAAGCTTTAAATATGATTTTTGGTTTAAAGCACAGTTTCTATCTCTATAGATGCTATACTTCAACAACTTCTGTTAAAAACTGAAAGCAATGGGGCCCGGGAGATAGCATGGAGGTAGGGCATTTGCCTTTCATGCAAAAGGTCATCGGTTCGAATCCCGGTGCCCCATATGATCCCCCGTGCCTGCCAGGAGCGATTTCTGAGCATGGAGCCAGGAGTAACCCCTGAGCACTGCCGGGTGTGACCCAAAAACCAAAAAAAAAAAAACTGAAAGCAGGGTTTGGAGGGAAAAAAGACCAAAAGCAAACGTATTTAGTCATGAATGGAAGAAAAACATTTACTTTCTATCTTCTTTGCATTTTAGTAAATATATTTGTACTTTATGGCAATATGTTTGTTCATAAATCCATAAGAATTCTCTCTGTAGTAAGTTCTGCCCCTTAAACAAAAAGGTAATCTTAAAGGTGATCAAACAGGTCAAAAAGTCCTTTTCAAGAAAATATATAGTCAGAAGAAAGAGTTTTAGGGGCCAGAGTGATAGCGCAGGGGTAGGGTGTTTGTCTTGCATGCGGCTGGTCCAGGAAGGATTCAGGTTCGATCTCCAGCATCCCATATGGTCCACCAAGGAGGAACAATTCCTCAGCACAGAGCCAGGAGTAATCCCTGAGCTTCACCAGGTGTGGTTCAAAAATTAAAAACAAACAAACAAACAAAAAAAGAGATAGTTTTAAATGCCAAAAGAAAGCTGAAATGATAGCAGTTGTCCAACAAACTTCAGGCAGACCTTAAAAGGCAAACCTACTCAATGAGAAACTGGGAACACCCTTGCCCAAGGTGGTTACCACCATCATGATATTGCTAATAGCATCAATAGAAAGGTCTTTAAAATAGGATTTGTCCTAACCCTAGAGAAGGATGGGGTGGCCTCCTGCGGGCTAGACCCATAAAAATAGGAGGGGCCATATTCACCTCTGTCTCATCATGCTGGTCTGATCTTTGTAGTGGCACACAATATGACAAGGAAAGTGTTAATTTCCTAACAGGAAAAATCTGCTATATCCTAACCTAATAGCCCAAAACTTCCAATAAATAATGAGGTGACACAAACGGAACATTTTCTAGTTTTATTAAGAGCTAAGCATAGCCCAATTAAGCAAAGCCATAATGCTCTGCAGAACAATGAGGCCTGGCAGTGTGAGGTAGTTTCCAAAAAGAAACCAACGGCTGATTTACTAGACAAAGGAAACTACTATTTTCATCTAATTGTGGAAAATGATAAAGGATTGATGAGGCCTCATACTGGGGAAGAGACATTTTAGTAATATGGCAAAAACTGTCTTCTGTGAGAAAGCACTGAAGAGAACAGTGACATAGAGCACTCAGCAGTGCTCTCTGTGAGGTGAATAATGCTTAGTTCCACAGCCGGACACTCCTGACGTTAGGAAAGGTGGATAAACAGAGTCATTCCCTTAAAAGAATATTAAGAAAATTATGGAAGAAATCTTCAAGTCCAAACTCTCTATACAAAATCTAGTTATTAGCAAGAATTGCTCCAAAATGTAAACTTATTCCCTTTTTTCTATTATCTTCCAAAGGAGATTATCATCATCATCATCATCATCATCATCACTACCACCATCATAACCACCATTATTATCATCATTATTATTGTTTTAGTGCGACACCCAGCATACACAGAGTTTAACTCCTGGCTCTGCATTCAGGAATCACTCCAGGTAGGACTAGGGGGGATGCCAGAGAATTGAGCCCCAATTAACTTTGCTTGAAACACAGTCAATAGTGCATGCAAAGCAAGACCTACCTACTGTACTATCTCTGTAGGCAGATAATTTTAAAACACAGATTTCTTATTGAACTTGCAAAGCTTAGAATTAACAAAATATATTATCGATATAGAATAGAGATCCATATGGAAATGCCATTTTGCCTAATCAAAACGGAGAATGGCCTCTTATCAAAATTTAGCCTCATATTTTGGTCTTAGTGAAATTCTAGGGAATGTTGTTCTTTCAAGTCAACTACTGCCCAGGTGGAATGAACCTTACCAAGTTGTCTTGAGTATTTATGCTGCAGGAAAACTTAATGGAATTTCTGGTTTGATTTGTCTTTTCAGGATAAAATTGGCTCCATGTACCTCAACCAAGCAGGTTAATGGTGTTGACCACTGATGTTACTCTTTATGAAAAATTTCTCTTTAAAAAACTAAGTAACTTTTTTTGTTCAAGCATGTCTTTTTACAGGTAGTTAACAAAAAATGTGATACCATTTCTTTTAGAGAAAACTCACCAGAACATAAAATAAGGGGCAAAAGAAGGGAACATGCTGTGGTCATTGTTTTCTTATTGATAGTGGTACTTTAAAAAAGTAATGTTGTTGGGGCCGGCAAGGTGGCACTAGAGGTAAGGTGTCTGCCTTGCAAGCGCTAGCCAAGAAAGGACCAGGGTTCAATCCCCAGGTTTCCCATATGGTGCCCCCAAGCCAGGGGCGATTTCTAAGTGCTTAGTCAGGAGTAATCC